>PVIY010057620.1:0-12802 GCA_004026745.1 Myrmecophaga tridactyla
GAAAGTGGGGCCAGGAGGCAGGGACTTGGTGCTGAGGTCGCAGGGGGTGGACAGGAGTAGCCGCTCGGCCTAGTTTCCCGAACGCTGTGTGACCTCCAGCAAGCTCCTGCCCGTCTCTGAGCCCCAGTTAAACACGCAGAGAGGATGGCATGCATGGTGACCTCGCCGAGGAGGCAGTGGAGCAGGGGCTCTTTCTTGTAAAAGAGTTCATGCAGGCGAGGCCTGGCGGCAGCCTGGCTGAGATTTGGGGGGGCCTGTGACCTTTAGAAAGCCTGTGTCCTCCAGGGATAGGCATGGGGGCCCCCCGCATGGTTCCGGGACAGAGCCCTGTGGGCCTTGGCAGAGCCGCTGGCCTCGTGCTGGCGGGCAAGGGGCGTGGGGAGGGCGGCAGCCGCCTGGCAGAGGTGGGGTTCACACAGTGGAGAGAAAGGGGGTGGGTGGGGGGAGACCCCTGGCCTGCAGCCGTGCCCCTCTGCCCTGCAGATAAGTACGCTGTGCGCTTCATCCCTCGGGAGAACGGCGTCTACCTGATCGACGTCAAGTTCAATGGCACCCACATACCTGGGAGCCCCTTCAAGATCCGCGTGGGGGAGCCCGGGCACGGTGGGGACCCCGGCCTCGTGTCCGCCTACGGTGCAGGCCTGGAAGGCGGTGTCACAGGTAAGGGACGGCGGGGACTGCTGTGTGTCTGTCTGTCTGTGTGTGGATGCTGGCCTGCAGCTCCGAGGGGGGGCCGGGATGGGCGCTGCCTGACCTCCCATGCCCCCAGGGAGCCCGGCCGAGTTCATTGTCAACACGAGCAATGCAGGAGCCGGCGCCCTGTCGGTCACCATTGACGGCCCGTCCAAAGTGAAGATGGACTGCCAAGAGTGCCCCGAGGGCTACCGCGTCACCTACACGCCCATGGCCCCCGGCAGCTACCTCATCTCCATCAAGTACGGTGGCCCCTACCACATCGGGGGCAGCCCCTTCAAGGCCAAGGTCACAGGTGAGCCAGGAGCCCAGGGCTGCTGCTGCTGCCGCCCCCGCCCGTCCCCTGCCCCCTGCCCCCTCCCCCCACCCCCACGCCCAGCCCTCAGGCCCAAGCCTCTCAAGTGCCCCCCACCCGCACCCCGCCTTCCCACAGGCCCCCGTCTGGTCAGCAACCACAGCCTGCACGAGACCTCTTCGGTGTTCATGGATTCCCTCACCAAGGCCGCCAGCGCCCCCCAGCACGGGGCCCCGGGGCCCGCGGACGCCAGCAAGGTGGTGGCCAAGGGCCTGGGGCTGAGCAAGGCCTACACGGGCCAGAAGAGCAGCTTCACGGTTGACTGCAGCAAAGCAGGTGGGCGGCCGGCGCCGGGCTGCAGGGGCTGCGGGGGCTGCCCGGGGGGCAGGGGGGTAAGGCTGGGGCCCTTTAGGCAAGGGCAGTTGCCTCCAAAAGGAGTCAGAGTGGGGGGGCGGGGACCCACAGCCTGCGGCTGATCCCCCCCTGCCCCGCGCCGCCACCACCCGGTCCCCAGGAAACAACATGCTGCTGGTGGGGGTGCATGGCCCGCGGGCGCCCTGCGAGGAGATCCTGGTGAAGCATGTGGGCAGCCGGCTCTACAGCGTTTCCTACCTGCTCAAGGATAAGGGGGAGTACACGCTGGTGGTCAAGTGGGGTGACGAGCACGTTCCAGGCAGCCCCTACCGCGTCACGGTGCCCTGAGCCCGGCCTACCCCATCCCACAACCCCCACTCCTGCCCGCCGCGCCCCTCCCACCCATCCCGGGCCAGCTGGCAGCTCCCACGGCGAGAAGCGCCCTGCACCCGCCCCAGCCCTGTCCCAGCAGTCCGGACCTCCTCCGCGGCCCCACCTGGCCGCCACCCCCACCCCCACCCCGACGTCACCCACCCTGCGCGCTCTCACCAGCCTCCTCGCCCGACCTGCGGCCTCGCAGCTTTCATTTGGGAGAAGGGGAGAGGCGAGAAAAGGGAGCCCATCAGTGCCTGATCAGTGCCCACGGCGCCTGTCTCCTTTTGGCTCCAGGAGGGGGGAGGGGGGGTCCTTGCACGACCGCCCGCTGAGTTCTCTTCCCCAGCCAAGAGGAATAAAAGTTCTGCTTCCGTTCTCCTGGGGGTCACGGTGGCTTTCTTTTGAGGGCGAGGTGGGAGGTCTAGGGTCAAGGCACTGCCAGGGTGCCCCATCAAAGCAGGGCCAGGCTTTGGGCGGCTGGGTCTCTGGCCCGGTGTTCAGGGGCTCTGGTGTTCTCTCAGCCCTGTCATGTGAGTGGGCCCATCTGCACACGCCGCTTCCCTGCCTTCCTGGGTGCAGACCTATTGGGGGTGGGGTGCGTGGGGGTCAGGGGTGGTACATAGATCCCAGAATGGCCGCGTGGATGCAGACCTGGGAGAAAGCTAGGTCATGCCCGTCCAGCAGGAGGGCCCATGGCTGCCTGCAGCCTGGCGGGGTGTGGTCCGGGAAGGCTTCCTGGTGGAGGTGGCCAGCCCTGGGGCCCTCTAAGCAGTTTTCCCCATCCCAACAGTCCGGGGCCATGTCCTGGACCATATCCCGGACCCTGGATTGTGCCACCAACCCCCACGAGCTGCGCCACGTCCCCGCGGGTCGGAGACTGTCACTAGGCCACCTCCCTGGGGGTGGGGGTGGGCAGGTTGGGGCTAGGGCCCCTCAAGTGAGGGGAGAACCAAGGTCTTGCCCGAATCTCCCACTTGGAAAACCAATCCAAGCCTCCGGGCTCCGGGAGCTCGAGTCCCAGGGGAGGGGCCGCGGCTGCACGTGTCTAGCCCCTCCCGTTCGGGGCGGTGCACGCGCTGGCCGCGCCCCTGAAACGGCCTTGGCAGCTTCGCCTGCGCAAATCTCCGCGCCGGGGTTGGCGGAGACAAGGGTGGGCAGCTGGGGCGCCCGGACCTTGAGGGCGAGAGGCCCGGCACCCCGCATCCCCACCCAGGGGGCTCCCTGAACCGGACGTGCACCCCTGGGAGAGCTCTGCTGCCCAGACCCTGGGCCCTGAGTCGGGCTGGGGCGGCCCAGTCAAGCCCCGCTTGCTGCTGGGGGCCAGGGGCAGAGGGGACGGCCTGGCGACACGTCGGGGGAACGGATGGGATGGACGCCCTAGCTGGGAGCAGCCCCTCCGGCCTGCAGGTTCTCGGTGGCCTGGGTCCCGGGGGGCTGGGGGTGCAGGCAAGACGACCGAGCTGATCCCCCTCCTCCCCAGCTCAGCCAGCCCCAGGCCTCTGCACCCAGACCCTGCCCTTCCCAGCTAAGCGTCCCTGTCAAACTGAGGGTCAAGGCAGAGCCCCAGGACCTGAGGGGCCCTCCCGCCAGCGCGGCTTCCCGGCTGGAGAAGGATAGAGGCTGCACCCCTCTGGAGCTGATGAGCCCAGGGCTTGTGAGTGCTAGGCATGTTGCGAAGGACCTATTTGTACAGGAAGCTGGTGATATAGGTGTGTGATGACATCTGAGAAATGAGGGGAGAGAGATGGCAGGAGGAGGAGGAAGTTGCAGCTGTGGACCTCAAACACCAGGTCTCTTGCTCCCACTCACAAGCTTCAAGACATGGTTGGGACACAGGGTGGCCTTCCCTCCAGGGCCTGCTCACCCAGGGGACCGCAGCAATCAAAAGCCCCACCCAGAGCTCACCAAGGGCTGTGGGATCAATGCCCATGTGAAGGGGTAGAAAGAAGAAACCAGTTTAGAGTCTCACCTGGTCCCCAGGTACAAAAATAAACTGCCCGTTTCCCATTGGGGTTGGTGGTGGTCATGTTATTGATTTGTAAGAACTCTTTACATATCAAAGAACTAACCCGCCCAAGAACACACAGGTGGAAAGGAGACTGAGCTGAGATCCAGCCCCACACTGATAGCACAGGTAACATCTGGGGAAGAGGACAGAGCCGGGTAGGGCTGGGACAGGCAAGAACTTTGCTATCTAGTTTGAATGGCCCATGAGGACATTTATTCCTGTAGTTTTTGAGCAATCTGAATGCAAGAGTGTGTGCGTGTGTGGCAACGTATATGCAACCTACAATTCCCCATTTTAAGCACTCTCAACTATACAATTCAGTGGCGTGAATTCCAGATGTGCCCACCATCACCCCAAACAGAAACTCCACTTATCAAGGACGAACTCCCCCATCCCCCCACCCCGTAACCTGTAATCTGCTTTCTGTCACTATGAATTTGCACATTTTAGGTATTTCCTATAAGTGAAATCATACAATATCTGTTCTTTGGGTCTCACCTCTCACCAGGATCCTTCCAGATGCACCCATGTTCTAGCAAGTCTCAGAACTTCACTCCTTTTGACAGTCAAAGAACATTCTATTGTGTGTTCAGACCACATTTTCCATGTCCTTCTACTGATGGGCACTTGGGTTGCTTCTACCTTTTGCCTATCGTCAAAAATGCTGTGATGCCCAATGTTTATAGCAGCATTATTTACAATTGTGAAGAGATGGAAACAGCCAAAATGTCCATCAACAGAGTGGCTAAACAAACGGTGGTACATACATGCGATGGAATATTATGCAGCTGTAAGACAGAATGAAGTTATGAAGTATGTAACAACATGGATGGACCTTAAGGACATTATGCTGAGTGAGATTAGCCAGAAACAAAAGGACAAATACTGTATGGTCTCACTGATATGAACTGACATTAGTGAATAAACTTGGGGAATGTCACTGGTAACAAAGACCATCAGGAGATAGAAATAGGGTAAGAGGGCGGCTGCCGTGGCTCAGCAGGCAGAGCTCCAACCTGCCGTGCTGGAGGTCTGGAGTTCGATCCCTGGTGCCTCCTGCCCATATGCAAATTAAAAAAATAAAAATAAAAAAAAAACTAAAAGAAATAGGGTAAGATATTGGGTAATTGGAGCTGAAGGGATACAGATTGTGCAACAGGACTGATTGTAAAAACTCAGAAATGGACAGCACAACACTACCTAACTGTAATACAATTATGTTAAAACACTGAATGAAGCTGAATGTGAGAATGATAGAGGGAGGAGGGCTGGGGGCACAAATGAAATCAGAAAGAAAGGTAGACAATAAAGATTGAGATGGTATAATCTAGGAATGCCTAGAGCGTATGATGATAGTGACTAAATGTACAAATTTTAAAAATGTTTTTACATGAGGAAGAGCAAAGGAATGTAATTACTGCAGGGTGCTGAAAATAGACGGTAATTAATATTTTAAAATTTAAACTTATGTGTGAGACTAAAGCAAAAAATATTTATTTGGTACAAAATTTATATTTTGACTAGTGCATTTCCTAATATAACCTATGTAGACAGCTTAATTGAACACCACAAGTACATGGAACCTTGAGTAGGACATGAGATTTTGTTGGTTTGTCCAGAGTGATGCCCCAATAAATCCCAGAGTGATTTGAACAGTGAATAAAAAAGTATTTGCAAAGTCCCCTTCGGGGAATGGTGAGAATGGAGGAAAATTCAACTTCCCCAAGTTGAATTCTTGATATTCTCTCAAGCAGTGTGGACAACCAAAGCTATAGGCTGAGCCCCCAGTCTTGGGGTTTGTTCATATGAAAGGATAGGCTAAGCCTACTTAAAATTAGGCCTAAGAGTCACCCCCAAGAGAACCTCTTTTGTGGCTCAGATGTGGCCTCTCTCTCCAGCCAACACAACAAGCAAACTCACCACCGTCCCCCGTCTACGTGGGACATGACTCCCAGGGGTGTGGACCTTCCTGGCAAAGTGGGACAGAAATCCTGGAAAGAGCTGAGACTCAGCATCAAGGGATTGAGAAAACCTTCTCGACCAAAAGGGGGAAGAGCGAAATGAGACAAACTGTCAATGGCTGAGAGATTCCAAATACAGAGTTGAGAGGTTATCCTGGAGGTTATTCTTACATATTAAGTAGATATCACCTTGTTATTCAAGATGTAGTGAGAGGCTGGAGGGAACTGCCTGAAAATGTAGAGCTGTGTTCCAGGAGCCATGCTTCTTGAAGATGATTGTATAATGATATAGCTTTCACAATGTGACTGTGTGATTGTGAAAACCTTGTGTCTGATGCTTCTTTTATTTACGTGATCGACAGACAAATGAAACATATGGATTAAAAATAAATAAATAATAGAGGGAACAGATGTTAAAATAAATTTAGATTGAAATGCTAGTGATCAATGAAAGGGAGGGGTAAGGGGTATGGTACGTATGAATTTTTTTCTGTTGTCTTTTCATTTCTTTTTCTGAATTGATGCAAATGTTCTGAGAAATGATCATGATGATGAATATGCAACTATGTGATGATATTGTGAATTACTGATTATATATGTAGAACGGAATGATCAAAATAGGAATGTTTGCGTTTGTTAGGTGTTTTTTGGTATTTAAAAAAAATTAATAAAAAAAGAGTAATAGAAACTTGGAAAAAATGCTGTGATGCAATGTTGCAGATATAATTAATACCACTGATATTAAATACAAATGGTAGTCATTAAAACAGGAAATTTTGTACCACAATAAAAATTTAAAAAAAGAAAAAAAATGTGGCATGTATACGCGATGGAATGTTATTCATCTGCTAAAAGGAATGAAGTTTTGATACATGCTACAACATAGCTGAAACTCAAAAACATTGTGCTAAGTGAAAGAAGCCAGATACAAAAGGACAAGTATTGTGTGTTTCCACTTACAGGAAATATCTAGAATCAGCAAATTCATAGAAGCAGAAAGTAGATTAGAAGTTACTGGAGCTGGGGGAAATTGGTAATGTGTGCAAAGTTTCTGTTCTGGGTGATAAAAAGCTTTTGGAATTGGAAGGTGGTGATGAGACAACATTGTGAGTATTGTGAATGGTGAATGTGAATTGTGCACTTAAAAGTGGTTAACATGGAAAATGTTGTTATATATATATTAAATATATATATATAGTTACTACAACTAAAAAAGGGCCTATGCAAAAAAAAAATGCTGGAATGAATATCAGTGTGTATCACTGCTTTCAGTTCTCCTGACTATATCCCTAGAAGTGGAACTGCAGGGTCACATGGTCATTCTTAGTTAAGTTCTGAGGAGCCACCAAACTGTTTTCTCACAGCCACCACACCCATTTTCCATTCCACCTACAACGGACAAGGATTCTTATATCTCCACATCCTTCTCAGCACTTGTTAATTTACGTTTTTATTTGTTTGTTTGTTTTTTGCTAATAGTGGGATTCCACTGGGCGTGAAGTGGTATCTCTTTTTTTTTTAACTTTTTTATTTTATAGTATAACATATATACAAAGCAAAGAAGAAAAAAGCAATAATTTTCAAAGCACTCTTCAACAGGTAGTTACAGGACAGATCCCAGAGTTTGCCATGGGCTACCATTCCATCATCTCAGATTTTTCCTCTAGCTGCTCAAAATACTGGAGGCTAGAAGGAGTAGATAGATATATCATCACAATTAACTTTTTTGGTGAAAAATAACATATATACAAAAAAGCCACAAATTTCAAAGCACATTGCCACAATTAGTTGTTGAACAGATTTCAGAGTTTGGCATGGGTTACAATTCCACAATTTTAGGTTTTTACTTCTAGCTGCTCTAAAACTAAAAGAAATATCAATATAATGATTCAGCAATCATATTCATTTGTTAAGCCCTACCGTCTCTGTATAACTCCACCATCGCCTTTGGTCTTTCTCCCACTGTTTAGGGGCATATGGGCTATGCCCATTCTAATGTTTTCATGCTGAAAGGGGCATTGATAATATAGGCTAGGGGGATGGAACTAGCTGATGTTCTGGAGAGACTGGCCTCTCTGCATTTCAGGACTTATCTGGCCCAGGGACCCATCTGCAGGTTGTAGGTTTTGGAAAGTTACCCTAGTGCATGGAACATTTGTAGAATCTTATATATTGCCCTAGGTGTTTTTGAGGATTGTCAGGAATGGTTTTGGTTGGGGGTTGGCAAGCTATGGTAAGTAGCAATGTCTAACTGATGCTTATGTAAGAGTGACCTCCAGAGTAGCCCCTAGACTCTATTTGAACTCACTCAGCCACTGATACCTTATTTGTTACACTTCTTTTCCCACTTTATGTCAGGAGGGCATTGTAGGTCCTATGGTGCCAGGGCCAGGCTCGTCCCTAGGAGTCATCTCCCATGCTGCCAGGGAGACTTTCATCCCTGGATGTCATGTCCCACGTAGGCAGGAGGGCTATAATTTCATTTACAGAGTTGGACTTAGAGAGACTGAGGCCACATCTGAGCAACAGCAGAGGTCCTCCAGAAGTAACTCTTAGGCATGCCTATAGGTCGTCTAAGCTTCTCCGCTACCTACATAAGCTTCACAAGAGTAAGCCTCATGATCGAGGGCATGGCCTATTGATTTGAGTGTCCCGAATGTTTGACATAGTATCAGGGGTTTCCCTGGTGGTAAAATTTAATAGTTCCATATTTTTTCTCCCATCATTTGAGGTACTTTGCCAATACTTTCTGCTTTGGGGATAGCTTGCTGTTTTTTCTCAAGTTTCTCCAAGTGAGCAGTTAAGTCCCCAATTTTTGCTGTTTCTTTTTTTTTTGGGCAGGGAGTGGGTGCATGGTCCAGAATCGAACCCAGGCCTCCCACATGAAAGGTGAGCATTCTACCACCAAACCACCCAGGCGCCCTCTTGTTTTTTTATATAGGCATTTAGGCCAATAAATATCCCCATCAGCACAGCCTTTGACACTTCCCATAAGTTCTGATATGTTGTATTCTCATTTTCATTCATCTCCAGATAGCTATTGATTTCTCTAGCAATTTCTTCTTTGACACACTGGTTGTTTTAGAGTGTGTTATTTAACTAGTGATCAATGAAAGGGAGTGGTAAGGGTATAGAAAAAAATAGGGGGAACAAAGGTTAAAATATATTGGGTGAAATGCTAGTGATCAATGAAAGGGAGGGGTAAGAGGTATGGTAGTTATTAATTTTTTTCTGTTTTCTTTTATTTCTTTTTCTGAATTGACGCAAATGTTCTAAGAAATGATCATGATGTTGAATATACATCTATGTGATAAAAAAGAATGTTCATATTGTATGTTGATTGGTTTTATTAATAAAATATATATATTTAAAAAAGAGTATGTTATTTAATCTCCATATATTTGTGAAAGTTCTCGTTCTTTTGTGGTTATTGATATCCAGCTTCATTCCATTGTGATCAGAGAAAGTGCTTTGAATAATTTCAAAGTTTGTAAATTTATAAAGACCTGTTTTACGCCCCAGCACATAATCTATCCTGGAGAATGTTCCATGAGTGCTAAGAGAAGAATGTATAGCCCGGTGCTTTGGGGTGTAATGACCTATATATGTCTGTTAGGTCTAATTCACTTATCAAGTTGTTTAACTTCTCTATTTCCTCATTGATCCTCTGTCTGGTTGTTTCTAACTTTAGGGCAGAGTGGTGTATTGAAGTCTCCTACTATTATTGTTAAAACATCTATCACGCCCGTCAGTTTTGCCAATGTCTGTCGCATGTACTTTGGAGCTCCTTGATTGGGAGCATAAATATGTATGATTGTTATTTCTTCTTGGAGGGTTGTCCCTTTTATTAATATATATGGTGTCTTTCTTTGTGTCTTATGATGTCTTTACATTTAAAGTCTATTTTGTCTGATATTAGTATAGCTATTCCTGAATTCTTTTAATTACAACTCGCAGGGAACATGTCTTCCATCCTTTCACTTTCGGTCTATTTGTATCCTTCTGTCTAAAATGAGCCTCCTGTAAGCAGCATATAGCTGGATTATATTTTTTAATTCATTCTGCAAATCTATATATTTTAATTGGTATGTTTAGTCGGTTAACATTCAAAGTTATTACTGAAAAGGCATTTCTTGAATCCACCATCTTTTGGATTGTATTTGTCAGATCTATATATTCTTTTCTCTTTTTCTCCTTTTTTTTTTTTACATGGGCAGGCACCGGGAACCGAACCCGGGTCCTCTGGCATGGCAGGCAAGAACTGTGCCTGCTGAGCCATCGTGGCCCGCCCTCTTTTTATCCTTTAAGTTACCTTTACTCTTCAGTTCTGTGCCCTCCTCTAGACCTCCCTCTCCTGTCTTTTTTTTTCAACTGGCAGAATTCCCTTTAGTATTTCTTGTAGAGCTGATGTCTTGTTGACATATTCTCTCAGCCTTTGTTTGTGAAAATTTTAATTTCTCCCTCAGTTTGGAAGGACAATTTGGCTGGGTAGAGGATTTTTGGCTGGAAGTTTTTCTCTTTCAGGATCTTAAATATATCATATCACTGCCTTCTCACCTCCATAGTGCCAGTTGGGTAGTCTGAACTCAGTCTTATGTGGTTTCCCTTGCATGTAATGGATTGTTTTCCTGTTGCAACTTTCAGGATTTTCTGCTTCTCTTTAACAGTTGACAGGCTGATTAGTATGTGCGTTGGGAACGCCTATTTGGATTTATTCTGTTTGGAGTTCATTGAGCTTCTTTGACTTGCATATTTATGTCCTTTTTAAGGGTTGGGAAGTTTTCCCCCATTATATCCTCAACTACTCTTCCTAGCCCTTTACTCTTCTCTTCTCCTTCTGGGACAACAGTGACTCTTATATTTGTGTGCTTTGTTTTGTCCATCATTTCCCTGAGATCCAATTCAAATTTTTCCATCTTTTTTTTTTTTGCCATTTGCTGTTTTGAGTGTTCTAAATCAGTTGGCCTGTCCTCTAGTTTGCTTATTCTTTCTTCTGCCTCTTCAAATCTGCTGTTGTGTGTCTCTAGTGTGTTTTTTATTTGGTCTACAGCATTCTTAAAGTTTGTGATATCTGCTATTTTTCTATTTATTCTTTCAAATTCCTCTTTATGCTCTTCTACTGTCTTCTTGGTCTGCTTTATGTCATTTGCTATCCCACTTATTTTACTGAATAAAGTTATATGCACATCTTTGATTAGTTGTTCCAGCATCTGTGTCTCCTCCAGTGTTTTAATTTGGTCATTAGGCAGGGCTATATCCGTCTGCATCGTGACTTGTTTAGTGATCTTCTGCTGTCTTTTGTGGCATGCAAATATCTTGATTGCTTTACCTTGGAGTTGATTTCCTTCAGTAGTCTAAGGCCTTGTGTTTGCGGGATGGATGTGCAGCAGAATGCAGGGTGGGGGGTGGGGCACAAATGTGCGGTGATGCGTTGCAGTGCAGGTCTAGGCGCAGGCTGGGGACGCTACGCTGGTGCCTGGGAACGTGGGTGCCCAGCAGCAGGATGATGTGGGTGTGCGGGTGCACGGGTCTTGGGGACAGGGTCCTGTGTGCACTGGTCTAGGGCATGGGGCCCTGGTGTGCACATGTGCAGAGCTCAGGGGCAGCAGGCGGGGCTGCTCCTGTATGGGCTGCGCAGGTCAGCGCTTTCCCAGAGCTTGGGGGGGGGTGACTGGGGGCCAAGCGCATGCGCAGATCTGGGAACACCAGTAAACTGACGCACCCGTGAGCAGAGCAAAGGGAGGGCGGGGCGGGGTGGGGCTGCGGGACTGTATGGGCTGGGGGCGTGGGGGTAGCGTGGGAATGGAGGTCAGAGACCGAAGCAAGTGGGTGGGGCTGGGGCAGGCGTGTGTGCGCTTGGGGTGCATCTGGTTAATCCACTCGTCTGTTGATGGACATTTGGGTTGTTTCCATCTTTGGGTGATTGTGAATAATGCTGCTGTGAACATCAGTGTGCAAATGTCTGTGTCGTTGCTTTCAGCTCTTCTGGGTATATACCAAGTAGTGCTATTGTTGGGTCATAGGGCAACTCAATATTTTGTTTTCTGAGGAACCGCCAAACAGTCTTCTATAGTGGCTGCACCATTGTACATTCCCACCAGCAGTGCATAAGTGTCCCAATTTCTCCACATCCTCTCCAACATTTATAGTTTCCTGGTTGTTTAATAGCAGCCATTCTTATAGATATGAGGTGGTATTTCATTGTAGTCTTGACCTGCATTTCCCTTATAGCTAATGAAAATGAGCATCTCTTCATGTGCTTTTGAGCCATCTGCATTTGCTCTTCAGAAAAATGCCTATTCATACCTTTAGCCCATTTCATAAGTGGGTTGTTCTTTCGTTGTGGAGTTGTATGATTTCTTTGTATATACAGGATATCAAACCTTTGTCTGATGTGTGACTTCCAAATGCTTTTTCCCATTGAGTTGCTGCCTTGTCACCTTTTGACAAAGTCTTTTAAGGCACAAAAGCATTTGATTTTGAGGAGTTCCCATTTATCTATTTTTTCTTTTGCTGCATGTGCTTTGGTGTAAAGTTTTTTTTCTACCTCCTATTACTTAGTCTTGAGGATGTTTCCCTACATTTTCTTCTAGGAGCCTGTTCTAGTTTGCTAGCTGCAGGAACGCAATATACCAGAAACAGAATGGCTTTTAAAAAGGGGAATTTAATAAGTTGCTAGTTTGCAGTTCTAAGGCCAAGAAAATGTCCCAATTAAAACAAGTCTATAGAAATGTCCAATCAAAGGCATTCATCCAGGGAAAGATACCTTGGTTCAAGAAAGCTGATGTAGTTCAGGGTTTCTCTCTCAAGTGAGAAGGCACATGGCAAACACAGTCAGGGCTTCTCTCCCAGCTGGAAGGGCACATGGCGAGCATGGCGTCATCTGCTAGCTTTCTCTCCTGGTGTGCTGGTTTGAACAGAAGTATGCCCCCTAAGAAAAGCCATGTTTTGATATAAAACCCATTCCTTAAAGGTAGATTAATCTCTACTCAATGCTGTATGTTTGAAACTAATGAGATCATCTCCCTGGTTGATGTGATTTAGTTAAGAATGGTTGTTAAACTGGATTAGGGGATGACATGTCTCCACCCATTTGAGTGGGTCTTGATTAGTTTC
>PVIY010057621.1:0-12805 GCA_004026745.1 Myrmecophaga tridactyla
TGTGTGCTACGTGTGCAGTGTGCACGCCATGTGTGTTCGTGCTCCATGTGCATGTGTGCATGTGCATGCTACATGTGTGCGATGTGCATGCCATGTGTGTTTGTGCTCCATGCGCGTGTGCTCCATGTGCGTGTACGTGTGTGTGTGCTACGTGTCGATATGCACGCCATGTGTGTTCGTGCTCCATGTGTGCGTGTGCTCCATGTGCGTGCACATGTGCATGTGTGCTACGTGTGCAGTGTGCACGCCATGTGTGTTCATGCTTCTTGTGCGCATGTGTGCTCCATGTGCATGTGTGCATGTGCATGTGTGCTACGTGTGCAGTGTGCACGCCATGTGTGTTCATGCTCCTTGTGCACATGTGTGCTCCATGTGCATGTGTGCATGTGCATGCTACGTGTGTGCGATGTGCATGCCATGTGTGTTCGTCCTCCATGTGTGCGTGTGCTCCATGTGCATGTACATGTGCATGTGTGCTACGTGTGTCGATGTGCACGCCATGTGTTCATGCTCCATGTGCATGTGCTACGTGTGTGCGATGTGCATGCCATGTGTGTTCGTGTTCCATGTGTGCTCCATGTGCGTGTGCTGCATGTGTGTGAGATGTGCATGCCATGTGTGTTCGTGCTCCCTGCGCGCATGTGTGCTCCATGTGCGTGTGAACATGTGTCTGCACACCTACCGTCAGGATGGTGGGGAGAGGAACCCTGGGCAAGGGGCTGCACCTTCTGGAACCTCCTGACCAGCAGCTGTGACCTGGTCAGCATGGTGTTGGCTCAGGCCTGTGATGGCAGCAGGCCACAAAGAGGGGCACTGGCCGGGCTCTAGGGCAGCTACGGTGTCAGACAGACAGTGCACAGAGGAGGGAACCTCATGCCAGTCTGGAGTCACCGCAGCCCCGTTAGCAGCTCTGCAGCACGGTCCCCAGTGCTGCCACCAACAACGGCCTGCACGTGGCGGTCTGTGGTCGACAGCTATGCGGCGGCACGGCTCTCCCCACGCCTTGGTGCCTGGTTAACAGAGCCCATCTGCTGGCTACTTCCCCATCAACTCTGCCGTCATCCGCTAAGGGATCAGTGCCCCCAGGCATGGCCTCCTGCACCCACATCCAAGCATCTTAGGGTGCACGGTGACCCCCTCAAAGAGGCAGGCACCCCAGGGACCCTGGGGGAGAAGAACTCGCTCGCTCCACCTGACAACTATTTAGCTAGGGCAGACAGACCTCTGAACGCCATCGCTCAGCTAAGAAACGTATCCACGGCATTACCATGCCAGCATAAGAATGACAGGAAACACTGAGATTTCAAAAGATCGTTAGTTTCTCCTTGGTTGTGTTTTGGTGAGAGCAGAGGTGAAAGGAGAGATGTGCTCACCCATCACTCCATCAACACAGCAAGTCACTCATGGACCGCCTGGCCTCCCCGCCCCAGGCCTGGTGGGCTTGGGACATTGCCACTTGACCTGGAAAATGCCAGCTCTAGGCAGTTTGTTTCCTCTTGAACTTTAAGGCTGACTAGGGCAGAAGTGACCTTTAAAGGCAAGGTGATCTCGTCTGAACTGCAGGGGCTTCCCCTGCACATGCCACTCGACAGGGTCCCCTCTTCCCAGGTGGGGCCGGCTCCAAGGAAAATGGAAGGGCAGGCCCAGCATGGCCGAGCTTCTGGAGACTCCAAAAAGAACAAGATCATCAGGACACCCTCCCGGGCCTCAAGGAAAGATAGCCCCACCCAGTGGCAAAAGCATGTGGGAGTGGACAGGTGGGGGGGGCGGTGGCCCCATTGGGACCTGCTGCCTACTGGCCCCTGCCGGTGGACCGAGAAAGGCAGCACCCGTGCCACACGGCTCTTCAGAGAAGAGTGCTCTGCACAGGCCCGAACCGCCCGCCCGCAGCCTGCAGAGCTGACATGTAACTCCTGCTCCTACCTCCCACACAGCCCCTGATGACGAGTGGGCAGTGACCACAGGGCCTCTTTACCACTGGCCACCAGGTGTGCCATGTGATAAAAAGTGCCTGTGCCCTGAGGAACTACCCTGCTCGTTTACCGGCGCAGCAAGGCTGTGGGCCCCAGAGCCCAGGACAAAGGGCCAGAGGGGCAAAGCCTGGGCAAAGACGGGCCAGGACACAGGGGCGTCCCTGGATGAGGTAGCACTCAGGGGCCTGCGGTCAGGGGCAGAGCAGGGACCCCATGTGAGGAGGGGCTGACAATGGAGGTGTCAGGGGAAGACAGAGCAAATGGACAGAGGGCTGAGGAAAAGGCCTGGGAAGGGAAGCAGAGCGCAGCCATGGCCCGGGCACTGACAGGAAATGCTGAGGACCTCCACATCGGACAAGCCTGGATCCAGATGACAATGGGCCCAGATGGGTTTGGGGTGGCTAAGACAAGCCACACACGAATTGGGCCACGTTCACTGGTACCAACAGAGGCTAAAGAACCCCAGACCCAGGAGGGCAGTGGGGGTGGGGTGCGGGGGAGGTCAAAAAAATCATTGTGGGGCAGGCTATGGTCGCTCCAGGGTCTGAGTTGGGCTCCCCAGCTGGCCCCGGCTTCCCACACTGCTCTGACTCCGCGGGAAGAGTGCTTCCAGGACACTGGCGCCCACGCCGAGAGCCTCTCATCCGTTTAAGTTAATTACGTGGTGCCTGGCTGCACAGCCAAAGCCGAGCTGCAGGAACGGCCTCGGGCAGGGGCTGGGAGGCGGGTGACCCTGGGCTGTGAAACACAGCAAGGGGCTTCAGCATTTCAGAAGCTTGTGAACCCAGAGTGCCAAGAAATAGAGGTCTCTGTGACTATGGACAGATCATCCTTTCCTTCAAGCCCAAGGAGAAAAGGAGCTTGTCTTCACGCTCGGTTCTGACCACCCTGAAGGCAGCTGCAGGGAGGTGGGGAAGAGTGGGCAAAGAGGAGCCCAGCAGACACGGCCCAGGACCCCCACCCACCCGTGGGGGCACGGCCCAGAAGGGCCCCGTGCCAGGTGCTCCCGCCGGCTGCCACCCACCTCCGTGCAGGGAGCCCACTCGCGGCTGCTCTCGCCTGACATTCCACGGCCCATCTGCTGAACGCAGAGTAAGAGAGAGGAAACGCAGCTTGGCCAGCAGACTTCCTGAGCCACTATAGTGGGCTTCCACTGCCCGGCCCTCCCATTCGGTGCGAAACTCACACATTTAAAGCCTTTCTTAGAAAAAGACTTTTGGAGGGGGCTGCCGTGGCTCAGCAGGCAGAGCTCCGGCCTGCCATACTGGAGGTCTGGAGTTCGATTCCTGATGCCTCCTGCCCATATGCAAATTAAAAAAAAAAAAAAGAAAGAAAAAGACTTTTGGAACTTACCTCCCACCTTCAGTATCGCTCTGCTGCTTCAGGCCTGGTGGACTGGAAGCCATGGGCTTGGGGGTGGGGGGGTGCCACGACCCAGGGGCAGGACCCGGCAGGGCAGGAGCTCACCGACCCCCAGGCAGGGGCACGGACCTCTGGGACACGGCCAGTCCCCAAGCAGAAAGTCCGCCAACACCATCGCCATTCACCCAGCCTCGACATTCACTAGGAATAAGCGGCGTTCACCAAGCAGACATTATCTCCTTGGCACCTCCAAGCCGAGGGGAGGCCCAGGACCACCCCAAGCCGAGAGACGGGCTGCACCCACCTAAGCTAAGAGACAGGCTGCACCCAAGCCGAGAGGAGGGCCTGGCTGATCAGCAATGGAGCAAGAACGCAGCCCCAGGCTCACCGACGCTGCACGCTCAGGCTCGCTCAGCTCCCCCTGCGCAGCCGGCAGGGGTCTGCCAGCACCATCCACACCCCCTTGGGAGCCGTTTCTTCTGCTTCCAATGGAGGTTCTGGCTGCAGGGGCCAGCAAAGACCCCCACTCCCACCGGGCAGCACCAGGAACCAACCTACCTGTCGAGCCAAGTACAAACCCTTCTTCCTAAAACTAGTTCCCAGCCCCTCCAACGGTGGCCCCCGGAGCCTTCACAGAGGCTCAGCCCAGTGTGCCTGGACGGTGGGCACAGCCGGCAGGTTCGGCAGCCTGAGTGCAAACTGCAGCTCGGCCGGGGGACCAAGCATAGGCCAAAGGGCCTCAAGCCCCAGTTCCCTCGTCTGTGAGGATGACGTGGAGACAAAGCAAGACCCGTCGGTAAAGCACTGTGCCAGAGTGAAGCTATTGCGTACCCCAGAAAAGCCATGCTGTTTAACACCGATGCAATACTGCTGGGCAGATCTTTTTGATTAAGCAGTTTCCATGGAGATGTGACTCTCAATTGTGGGCGAGACCTTTTGATTACGTGGTTTCCAAGGAGATATGTCTCTGCCTATTCTAGGTGGGTCACTTACTAGGGTCCATTTAGGAAAAAAGCTTCAGAGCTGACACATACAGAGACCTTTGGAGATACAGAAAGAAAATGCCCCAGGAAAGCCATTTAAATCTAGAAACCAGGAGAGAAAGCCAGCAGACATCACCACGTGCCTTCTCAGCTGATGGAGAAACCAGGAACATCACTGGCCTTTCTCAAGTCAAGGTATCGTTCGCTGGATATCTTAGTTTGGACATTTTTATGACCTTAGAACTGTAAACTTGTAACTTGATAAACTCCACCCTCAGCGCACAGAAGTCGTTATTGCAGGTCTTCATTCCATCACAGCAGCCAACCAGGACCCCAGGGGCCACCCCTCCCCAGGCTTCCAGTATCTCCTCGAAACCCTCGGAGGATCAGGGGTGTGTGGCGCCTCCCAAGGCCACCCTCTGATGTACCCACCCGACAAAGAACAAGTTGTTGTGGCAAGTGGGGGCACCTCCTTGAGGCCTCAGCTGGTGTCAGCTTTAAATGCTAGAGAACAAGTTGTTCAATTGACAAAACTGAGAGCAAACTCCCATAACGTAAAACTCACCGTCTTAAAGTAGACAGTTCCGTGGTTTTTAGCATATTTGCAATGTTGTACAGCCATGATCACCATCTACTTCTGGGACATTTCTTCACCCCACAAGGAAACCCCAAACCCACTGGCAGCCCCTCTCTACTGCCAGCTCACCGCGGCGCCCCGGCGACAGCATGTCTGCCCTCTGGATGCATGGACCTGCCTGGCCAGCACGTTTCCTATTGGCGGAATTGTACAATGGGTGGCCCTGGCGACCGGCTACCTGATCTCGGGGAAGCCTTCCAGGGTCACCCATGTCGTGGCACGCATCTTTCCATTCTTTTGCACTGCTGAATAACGTGATATGGAATGGATATGCCGCATTTTGTTTATCCATTCATTCGCTGATGGACCTTTGGGTTTTCTTTTTTTTTTTTTTTCGCATGGGTGGGCACCAGGAATTGAACCTCGGTCTCCACCATGGTAGGCGAGAATTCTGCCACTGAGCCACTGCCACACCGCCCGGACCTTTGGGTTCTTTCTGACAACCATGAATATCTGTGTACAAGTTTCTGTGTGAACATACGCTGCCATTTCTCTTGGGCATGACACCTAGGAGTGGGATTGCCGGATCATATGCAACTCTGTTTAACCTCCTGAGGAACTGCCAGGAGGTCTTCCAAAGCGCTTCACCACTTTACACTTCCACCAGCAGCATACGAGGGCTGTTATGTCCACTACCATCAGCCCTTATCCTATCATCATCGCTCTCCCACGGCGTGCAGTGGCACCTCGCCGTGGTTCTCATCTGCGTACTCCCAGCGGCGACCGAAGCTGAGCCTCTGTCCACGCGCTTGTGGACCACGTACGCTGTCTTTGGAGAAATGCCCATTCCAGTCCTTTGCCTTAGTTTTGGTGTTGGGTTGCAGCATTCTTCATATCTCCTGATATCAGACCTTTTTTTATAGGCTTGCAAAAATTTCTTACCATTCTGTGGACTGCCTTTTCACTTTCTTAATACTGTCCTCTGATGCACGGAAGTTATTCTGATGAAGTCCATTTCATCTATTTTTCTTTTGTTGAGTGTAACTTTGGAACCAATTACCTAACCCAAGGTCAGAAAGGCTTTCACATGTTTCCTTCTAAGAGTTTTATGATCTTAGCTCTTGTGTTTAGGCTTTTATCCTCTTGGGGCTAATTTTTGAATGTGGTATGAGGCAGGGACCCAAATTCATTCTTGGGCATGTGGCTAACCATGGCTCCAGCGTGGCCTGCTGAAAAGACTGGCCCCTCCAGAGAGTGGCCCCGGCAGCCCTATCCAAGCTCGGCTGGCCACCAAGCCACGAGCTTCTTTCCAGACTCTGGACTCTGCTCCGAAGGGCAGCAGGTATGCCAGCAGCGCACTGCTTTGAGTACCTGGCTTGGTAGTAAACTGCGAGTCCCTAATTCTGGGTGTTCTTTTTCAAGCATTTGGGCCATGTGGCGTCTCTTGCATTTCCCACATCAATTTTAGGATCAGCCTGTTCAGTCTGAAAAACCACAGTCGGGATTGAACCAAATCTGTAGAACCACCTGGATAGTGCCACAACCTTCACAATCCATGAGCGTGGTGTGTCTGTCCATTCATTCAACAGTGTTTTGTAGTTTTGAGTGCACAAGTCTTGTACCTTTCCATGGTTAAATGTTCCCTGCTTTATTATTGTTGATGCTATGGAAAATAAGTAAATGGACTTACTTTCTTAATTTCATTTTCAGATTGTTCATTATAAATGTACAGAAATGTAACTTATTTTTGTATGCTGATCCTGTATTCTGCAACTTTGCTGTTAACGCTAATATTTTACTGTGTGTGGATTCTTCAGGATTTTCCATATATAAAATGATGTCATCTGCAAATAGGGATAATTTTACATCTTCCTTGGCACACCAATGCTCTTTATTTCTTTTTCTTGTCTCATTTCCCAGGCTAGAACTCCCATTATGACGATGTCTTATTCTTGATCTTAGGGGAAAAGTTTTAAAACTTTCAATATTAAGTCTCATGTTGACTGTAATCTTTTCAGAGATGCCCGGTATCAGACCAGAGCAGTCCCTCCTATTCCTGATCTGTTGAGTGGCTTTATCGTATGGGACAATGGGCGTTGCCAAGTGCTTTTACCTTTTTCTTGAGATGATCATGTGTTTTTTCCCCTCATTCTATCAATATGATGATTACATTCAATTTCTTATGTAAACCACTCTTGCTTTCCTGGGATAAATCCTGCTTGGTTATGTTTATATGCTTCTGGATTTGGTCTGCTAGTATTTCACTGACGACTTTTAGATCTCCATCCAAACAGATACTGGTCTGTAGGTTTCCCTTCTTATCTTGTCTTCATTTGGTGTTGGTTTCTGGGCAATGGGTTAGAAAGTGATTGGTCCTGCTTTTTGAAAGAGTTTGGGAAGATGTGGTTAATTATTTAAATGTTTGCTCGAATTCACCAGCCAAAGCCATCTAGCCATGGGCTTTTCTTTGTGGGAAGCATTTTAATTGCTGATTCAATCTGTTTATACTTGTTATACATCTGTTAAAATTTTCTATTTCTATCGAGTCAGTTTTGGAAGTTTGTGTGTTTCCAGGAATCTGTCCATTTCATTAAGGTTATCTAATTAGCACACAACTGCTCATAATATTCTCTTAAAATTTTTTTTTACATCTGTAAGGGTAGTAACAATAGCCCCACTTTGATTCCTGATTTTAATAATGTGAATCATTTCTCCTTTTTTCTTGGTCAGTCTAACCAAGAACAGTTTGTCAATTTTGTTGCTCTTTTCAAACAATCAATTTTTATTTCATTGGATTTTCTCTACTTTTTTACTCTGTTTATTTCTGCTGTAATCTTTATTACTTTCCTTCTTCTGCTTGTCCTGGCTTTGGTTTGCTTTTCTTTTACTAGCTTCTAAAAGTGGAATTTTAAGTTACTGGTTTTGTAACCAAGAAATTAGGATTTAAGGGATGATTTTGACTGCTGAATCATTATATACATATTCCTTTTGCTTTCTGCTATACTGGAGTAGACAGAGAGAAATACCTGAAATCTCCACATTGTAATCTAGCTGCCTTGATCTCTGATAATGACTGCACAGCTGTTATCTTCTGCCCCTGTGATTATTAAAGTCTTGTAACCAAGCATGATCTGTCCCATTTACCCAGTTTCTCAACTTTAGTCTTATAATCACTAAAACAGTCCTTGTTTATTAATGAAGGATCCTGGGTCAGCCCATAACTAAGCCACCCAAGTCCAAATATATCTTGATAACCTAGACTGGATCTAACCGAAACGGGCTTGCCTGACATATGCAGCGGCTTAGACTTTAACCTACAAGTCCTTTATACCTCATATCATACTAAAAATCACACCCTCCACCATAAGAACGCTGCCAGTTTCTCACATGTTTGTGACTAAACATGTGATCCATCTGCACATATTCAATAATGAGATCACCTCTGTGATGGTTGGCTCTCGTGTCAGCTTGGTCAAGTGGTGATGCCCCAGTGTCGGTCAGGCGAGCGCTAGCCTGACCCTGGCTGCAAGAATACTTCGTGGCTGGCTGACAAACCAGAAGGCTGGTGTGTTAAGGCATTAGGCAGTTGACTGCATCTGTGCTGATTCCATCTACAATCAACTAAGGGGTGTCTCTCACAACGAGAGAATCTTACCAGTTGAATGCTTTTAAGAAGCTAGAGAGACTTTCCCTGCTTCTTCAGCCGGCAAGCCTCTCCTGTGGAGTTCGTCCAAACCCTTCACCGGAGCCAGCTTCACAGTCTGCCCTTGAATTTTGGACTCTTCCATTCCCATGGTCGCAAGAGACACCTTTATAAATATCATATTTACAGATCTCTCCTGTTGGTTTCTGTTTCTCTAGAGAATGCTGACTAATGCAACCTCTAATTACATTACATCATCAGGGGCCACTGTGCTCATTTAATGTATAAAACTATCAGAATTACTGCAGTTTGGGGAGACAGATTTCAGGGCTGACAGGATATCTGATCCTGCTTTGCACCTAATACACTTTTTCTCTTTGAAAATCTGGTGTCTCAGGAATTGGTCATTTGCACACATCAGGAAAAAGAATCCATGGCCTTTGTCCATTAACAGTTTGAGATCTTTCTTATGAAATGTAGGCACCTGGAGCTATTAATTTCCCTCTGTGCCCTTTTACAGCTGTATTGCCTACATTTTGGCATGCTGTGTTTCCATTTCCGTGCACATCAAAATATTGCATGTACTTCTTGTAATTTCTTCTCTGACCAATAAGTTATTTAGGAATGCATTGTTTAATTTCCACACATCTGTGAATTTTCCAAATTTCCTTCTGGTTACTGATTTCTACCTTCATTCTGTTGTGATGGAGAAAATACTGTGTATGGCTTCAGTCTTTTCAAACTGTTCTAGACTTGTGTTGGGGCTCCCGTGTGGTCTCTCCTGGAGAACAACCGTGTGCTCTGCTGCAGCGGGCAGGCAGTCTTGCGTCTGCGCGCCTACGTGTCTTCTCCTGTACACGGGGTAGCAGCCCCCGCCCCACCTCTTGCGCGGATCAGAGGGAAGGCCCATTGAGGGCCAGCGTAGCCTGAAGTCCCACTAGGAGCCCGCATGTTGGAAGTGACCTCAGAGGACAGTGACCCTTTCCATCCCCACGGTGGCTCCTCACTGAAAAGCACGCCCAGCCGGGGTCATGCCAAACTCACGAGAAAGCACACCAGCCTGCCAGGCCCAGAGCCGCCATCCACAGGCAGGGCCGGCAGGGGGACAGGGATTATCAGCTGTGTCCCCTGCCCACAGCGACGCCGATGAAGGAAGGGCTGCTGGGAAAGCTGTAGCCGTTTCAGGGGTGCCCCAGCCTTTCAGGGTGATTCCGTCTCTCAGCAATCTCCAGGGCACAGGACATTCCGTAACCGGAGGAAACAGGCTGGTGACAAAGAAAGTACTTCCCTTGACATAAATTCTTCCCAGGAAAAGCATTTCCCAGCAGCCCTCTCTGCCGGTGAGATTAACACCCCAAGCTGCGAAGAACACAGCCCACGCCCACCAGCAAGGACTCCAGGCAAGGGAGCAGGAAAACATCCTACTTAAATGCTAACAAGCACAGCTCTTCACAAGGAGATGCCAATGCATGTCCCTCCTCCAGGGGGCTTGAGGAATAGGCTGGGTGGGCCACGGGCAAGACAGCTGCTCTCCTCCCAGTCCCCCCCCCCCACCTGCTGCTGCAGCTAGAGGCCTGCAGGGTCCAGCCCCGAGGAGAGAAGGCCATGTCCTCGGGGTCCCCCCCAGCCCCCGGGGACCGTGCCCAGGGCTGTGACAAGCAGCACCCTCACCCCAGGACCAGACCTTGGCTGGAGCCATTCCCAGTTCAGAATCACCCATTGGAGCTTCCAACAGCCCCCTGGCCCCCTGGATGCGGCATCGCCTAGAACGACCCCCAGTGGCCCCACCAAGCCATCAGACTGCATGCTGCTTGTCCCTCTGTCCCTGCTGAGCCATCTGTTACAGCCTCCATCTGCTTCCCCGTCCTCCTGAGGAAAGCGCTCGCTGTGGACTGCTGAGGGCAGCTGGCCTGCATGCTTGGCACGGGCCTCTCTTGGACAAAGGTGCCTGAGCTGCACCTGAAGGCAGAAGTGTCTGGGCCACCATGCCTGTTCAACGTGTGGAGACCACTGGGTTTCCAAAGTGGTGGGACTGCTTCCTGCTGTCCGGGCAGTATGGACGTCCACCTGCCCTGCAGCCTCCCCTGCTGGCCTCGGCAGCTCTCTGCCCTGGTGGCCCGGAGGTGCTGTCTCCCTGGTCTTGATCTGTGTCCACCTTCCACCATCCTCCTCGCTGAAGGCTCTCGGTGTCGTTTTTAATTCCGGGTTTCCTACCTGTTCATAATCGTGTTTGTCCATTGGCCTATCTTCTGTAAAATTTGTTCTTGGAGAATCTTTCAGTAGCTTAAGGAAATTAATTATGCTTTTTCTGAAGATGTGATTTCCCAGTTCCCCACTGCCCTCCAAGCGGTCATAAAATTGTCTTTCAGGCATTACATCTGACTTTTATGGGGTTGACTGTATCAGCCATTTCTTTTGTGCTTCTCTTTTGTTTTCATGTGAATTTAGAAAGGCTATTCTCTTTCCTAGCTTATTAAAAATTTCCCCCAAGAGTTTTCCTTCTATGGTGTTATGTGTTCTGTCTAAAATCTTTGTTCTTCTGAGAAAGCCTTTTGATATAAGATATTAGATGGAATTTCACCTTATTTTTTTTCCCCAAATAGTGTCCCAGTAGCATTTTATGAATAGCCCATCTTTCCTTTCCTGATTTGAAGCGCCACTGTACTGATACCCTGTATGCATTTGGGTCTACATTAGGAACTTAAAAATCCCGTTCCACAGTTTTGTCTCCTCTATTCATGTAACAGTGCCATACTGCTTTATTCATTGTAATTTATTATATTTTAAATATCCAGGGGAGCTAGGTTCTTCTCCTCAAACCTTTAGAAAAGTTTCCCAATAACTTGCTTGTTTACTTTTTCACGTGCACATCAGTTCAGTTCATCTAGCCCCAGGTGAACAGGATTTTGTTGGTATTGTGTGGTGGGCTTGGGTGCTTCTCTACCAGGGTATGCCTTCCCACAAGTTGGTTTTCTTTTGTGTTCCTCGATATTTTTGTTATGTTCATATAAATGATAGACCATTCTCTTATGTTTATCTCTATATTTTGTATTGCTTTTCCTGGGGTCTTCTTTTTTTATATCTTTCAGCATTTCACCTTCAGTGCAATGCATAGTAGTCACATCCCAGCAGGAGATGACGCCCTGTGAAAGTCATGGTGATGGCCACGGGCTTGGGTTCAAGTCTTGATTCTGACACTTGCTGAGCCAACCTTCCCAACCCCCCGAAGCATCACTTCCCTTATTTTTAAAATGGGTCATGCACTGTGGAATCCCCAGCACGTGCCTGGTGCACAGATCTTACCATCTTCATTCTAGTGGCTGCGATCAGGTTAATACGCGAAAGCTGAGGAGCGGCTTAGTAGCTCCCCACCTGTGTATTTATTGGGGCGCTCCCACTATGGAGCCGCGTTTACATTCTCCACTTGTTCCTTGCATTCTCAGGCTTGTGCCTTTGCCTCTGCTGCTGCACCCTCTTTCTCCTTGAAGGCCTGTGGGCCCAGAGCCGGGCCCCTCTGCCCCCAACAGCTCTCACCCTCCTGCCTCTCTGACCGACTGCTGACACTTGGCTCCCTGTCCTGGGTTCCAGGAGGGGTTCTCTTCCACGTCCCGACCTCCTGCTTGACACTCGCCAGGGCCCAACCTCTGACAGTTTGGGCACCAAGGGTGACGGTCACACAGGTGCTGTGTAAGTCGCTTCCATCTCGAGCTGCCTCAGACCCCATCACGCCTCTTTCAAGGGACGTGCCCAGGTCTAGCTTGGCGCTGCCTCTTGGGCTGCCTTTCCTGCTCGTGTGTCAGAAAGGGGGTCTCCACCTGGAAACCAGCTCTGCACTCGTTAGGTGGCCCTCTCTGCATTCCCTTGGGCCACCGATCTCGGCCCCGTGGCCTCCTGCAGGCCTGTGGGTGTCCATAGAGACCCTGGACCACCAACAAGCTGGCAGCAGCATTGAGCCCTACTGTGGGTGCCGCCTGTAGCCTACCAGGGCCTGCCGGGTCTCAGCCGCATTCCCTCCGCACCCCCACAGGCAACCCTGCTGCTCTGGCACTGATGGACGCGGAAGCAGAGGTGCGGGGCACCATGCAAGTGGCTCGACCAGGGCGCCCAGGGGTCCAGGCGACGGGCAGCACGTCAGCCCCAGGCTGATATCAGGCCTTCCCCACCCGGCATAGGGACGCCTCCAGAAGGAGGGCGCGCTGGAGAAACCGAGAGAGCCTTCATCATCTTCTTCAGGTCTCCAGTGACTGGGCGGCGTCCGACATCAAAT
>PVIY010057622.1:0-12802 GCA_004026745.1 Myrmecophaga tridactyla
TGGGGTTAAGTTTCATATGAACAAACCCCAAGACTGGGGGCTCAGCCTATAGCTTTGGTTGTCCACACTGCTTGTGAGAATATCAAGAATTCAACTTGGGGAAGTTGCATTTCTCCCCGTTCTCACCATTCCCCGAAGGGGGCTTTGCAAATACTTTTCCACTCACTGATCGAATCACTCTGGGATTCATCAGGGCATCTGTGGGTGGTAACTTTTGATTAGATGATTTCCATGGAGGTGTGCCTCCACCCATTAAAGGTGGAGTTGCTTACTGGAATCCTTTAAGAGGGAACATTTTAGAGAGAGTCACTTTTATAGAGCCACGAGAAAGCCAGCAGACACTGCCATATTCCCCATGTGCCTTTCCAGCTGAGAGAGAAATGTGGAACACCATCAGCCTTCTTGAACCAAGGTATCTTTCCCTGTGTGCTGGTTTGAAATGATGTATGTCCCTTAAAAAAGCCATGTTTTAACCTAAATCCCATTTCGTAAAGGCAGAATAATCCCTATTCAATACTGTATGCTTGAAACTAATTAGATTATCTCCCTGGAGATGTGATTTAATCAAGAGTGGTTGTTAAACTGGATTAGGTGACATATCTCCACCCTCTTGTTTAGTTACTGAAGTCCTATAAAAAAGGAAATATTTTGGAGAATAAGAGATTCTGAGAGAGCAGAACGTCATAGCCACAAGAAGCAGAGAGTCCACCAGCCAGCGGCCTTTAGAGATGAAGAAGGAAAAAGCCTCCTGGGTTGTTTCATGAAACAGGAAGCAAGGAGAGAAAGCTAGCAGATGGCGCCTTGCTCACCATGTACCCTTCCAGATGAGAGAGAAACTGACTGTGATTACCACGTGCCTTCTCACTTGAGAGAGAAACCCTTAACTTCATTGGCCTTCTTGAACCAAGGTATCTTTCCCTGGATGCATTTGATTGGACATATCTATAGACTTGTTTTAATTGGGACATTTTCTTGGCCTTAGAAACTTATTAAATTCCCCCTTTTAAAAGCCATTTCATTTCTGGTATATTGCATTATGGCAACTAGCAAACTAGAACAGTATGTTTTTAGAAATTTGACTGTCATGGGAAGAAAAGTGCCAAAGCAGTAATGGAGGGAGGAGTCGAGGAGCGAGGTACACCTGTGTACTAAAATAAATGCCAAAGAAGGGGCTGGAGGAAAGGAAGAGGAGGATGACAGAGGAGACAGAAAGGAATTGCGTTTAAGGTCCATGGAGAGGCAGGAATGGCCAGACTCCAGAGCACAGGTGAGGGATTTGCCTTAGCTAGGAGGAGGGACAGCACTTTCCACAGCAGAAGGGATGGGAGAACAGATGGAGGCAGCTACCAGTAACTTTGTCGATTGTTGCTCGGGAGTTTAGGTCAGATGTGTCTGATTGTTTCTGTTTTCTCTGTGAGGTACTATCAGAGTTTTGAGGAGAGCCAACAAGTTTGAGATGGTTGCTGTGGAGAACAGGAGCAATCTGGCAGCACTACTCTAACCCAACATTGTGGGGTAAGGAGCTACTTTGTATTAAAACTCTGCTAGGTCCACTTTTTCTTGCCCTGATGATGTTCTTTCATTTTGTTCATTGCATTTCAAAGTCTGCCCAAGAGAGAAGTATTTGACATTGAGTTGGAGAGAGGTATACGTGGTAACTCCGTGTTAGCTCGGGTCATTTTACCTAGCATAATTGATGTGACCCCCAATTCACTGAAGGGCCAAAGCCCTCTCAGAAGGCTTTGAAGATTTCCCGGGGGCTATGTTTTCATGGCATAATTGCACAATATTGAAAAAGACTAAACCTCTGGCTCTCGACTCCTGCTTTGACTAAATTAGCTTGTCTTGCCACAATCATTTCTGAGTGTAGATGATATCCTGCAAACTGGAGACAGCAGAGAGATTTATATCACAGCAAAACAAATAATTGAAAATGCAGGGTTAGCTATTCCACTTAAGATATCCTTCAACCGTTTCTGAAACCGTGGCTTTTGCCAGTTTGCGTGGTTTGGCTCTCTTGTCCTCTCCGCGGATCTCCTCACTGGTAAAGTGGTAATCATATCTAGGGTGCAGAAGTTCAGTACTGTTTTTTGTTGTCTTGACCCCTGTTGACCCATGCCATTAGAGTTTCTCCTTCTATTTCCATACTGCTTGTGAAAGTATTTTCCTAAACAAAAACCGTACCCTCCCTAAGAGAAATTACAACCGCTAATATAATACATTTTCATCCTGATGCATAATTATGAAAAAGACTAAATTCCCTGAACTCTTTCCCTGATAACTCCACATCAGCATATGCTTTACCCACATACAACCAACAATAAAAATCATGCCCACCAACTGGGTGGAGAATGTGGCTCTTCTCTTCTCCTTGGCACTGTGTGAAAATGGATGCCTTTTTCAGTTTAATGATAAATGACATTTCTGTAGGACTTTCAAATGCATTACTTCATATGGTTTTCACCAGAACTCATGGGGAGGCAATGTAGGCATTGTTCTCACTCCATAAATGAATGAGGGCTCAAGAAATGGTTCAATGGCCCCATGTCGCCCATCTGGAAAAGCAGCAAGACAAGCTTCAAACACAGATCTGCCCCATGGCCTCTCTTCATTCAACCATCCCACGATGGCTGCCTAGTTCCCGTGCTTCTGTCTTGTGACTCCAAGTCTTTTTCAGTACTGCTGAGGACTTCTTCCCTTTGTAGCTATACCATGATGCTTGACTTCAAAGCTACAGTGGGACAATGCTTGATCTCGAGCTGCCTGGTTTGATATTTAGGATTTTCTATCTCAAATTCCCAAAAAGCTCATAAATCCTGCAGGTTCACTTTCTGCTGCTTTTTTTATTTTTGTTTTTTCTCCCCAAGGGTAGAGGTAGGTGGTAGTAATGGGGCAGATTGGGAACACTTGTTGTCAGTTCTCATTTCCAAAATAATGAATTTTCAGGGACAGCATTGATCGATACCGGCAGAGTTTGGAATCTATATTTCACCAAGCACAGGTTTCCTTTGCTGACTCATCCTTAGGATGGATCAACCAGGTCCCATGGCCTCATTTGCTATGCATAGGACAGAAATTCCAAGTTTGGAAGCCAGGTGCATTTAAAAAATTGCCCACCAGCCCTAATGTATTGGCCTTCTTTTCATTCATCTTTGTTAGTGATCAGGCAAGACATCATAAATTGTTTCTGCTTTAATTTTCTTTTCTCTAAATAACATAATGAATATTGATGCAGCCAAGAGTTCTGTGAGTAGGTGGGATGTATGGTTACTAGGCAAAAACTAAAAATAAAAAATCAGTATAGTGTGACCTCAAGACTCAATTGGAATTCCACTTGGTGAATCTGTTTTGTGGTTTGGAAAGAAATGAGTTCAAGACCAGTTGTTTGTGACTTGGCAAGAGAGAGAGATCTGGCAGTTATGTTCAAAGGATGAAATTTCAGGTAAGAAGTGATGGGAATATGGCAGTTTCACCAAAGCCTGCATGAGGTTGTGACAGCATTTAGTTCATATGTTTCTTCCTGCAATGTCAGATCCTCCTTGTAGGAATGGGATTCATGATGGGAAGCTGCGTCATAGGGGACAAAACATGGGTTTGCAGTATGGAATGGAGAGTTATGCTTAAATTGACCAGAGCTTTGGTAATGAATAGTGGTGATGGCAGCACAATATTGTGAACATAATTAACAGCACTGAATTATATATTTGAATGTGTTTAGAAGGAGAAATTTTAGGTTGTTTCCATAATTAGAATAAAATTTTAAGTAAAGCATAGGATTGTACAACACAGTGAACCTTATTGCAAAAGATGGACTGTAGTTAATAGTATAATTACAACAATGTTCTTTCATGAATTGTAACAAATATGACCCTCTAAAGCAACATGTTAATAATAGGGCGGTATATGAGAACTGTTTTATGCATGATCTTTCTGTAAACGTATGACTTCTATGGTACAATAAAATTTAATAATTAAAAATAAAAACATGGGCTTGCAAGTTGTGGTGCTTTGAAATGTGCCCCCCAAAAGATATGCTGAAGTCCTAAGAATGTGGACTTTGGAAATAGAGTGATTGCAGACAGAATTAGTTAAGTTAGGATGAGATCCTACTAGAGCAGAGTGGGCCCATAAGCCAATCTGACTTATGTCCTTATAAGAAGAGGAGGAGAGACGTGGAGACAGACACACAGGAGATAAGGCCAGGTGAAGATGGAAATAGCCTGGAGACACGCAGCTACAAGTGATGGAACACCAAGGATTGTCAGCCACCAGCTGCTAGAAGAGGCCAGGAAGGATTTCTCCCCAACGCCTGCAGAGAGAGGAGAGCCCTGAGCACACCTTGATTTTAGACGCCAAGCCTCTGAACCGTGAGAAAATAAGTTTCTGTGGTTTTAAGCCACTAGGTTTGGAGTATTTTCTTAGGGCAGCTCTAGGAGACTAGCATACAGGTAAAAGTTGGATTTGAATCGAGCGCTGCAAAGCATTAGCTATGCAACCTTGGGAGCATTGTTTAAACACATTGAACCTCACTTTCTTTATCTCTAAAGTGGGACTAATGAAGCCTACTTTGCAGGTAAAGATGAGCAATGATGCATTTATAGTGTCTGGCAAATAACATGAGCCTAAGAGCGAGCTGGGATTTTTCTTACACTTCATACCTTGAGATCAGTTTTTTGTTTGTTTGTCTTTTCCATCTTGGGTTTTGTTTTTGTTTTTTAATTTGTTGTGGAATGGTAAGAAATTTATGTTGCGAAATTTACATATTGATTGATTGAATTAGTCTATTCCTTCTCAGTCTTACTCTGATACTCTCCTTACTTGGGATTGTTCTGTAGTGAAAACAATTCTAAGATCATGCTTTTGCTGTTTCACAAACTAATATTTTTGAATATGATTTATTCAAGGGTAGATAGCAGTACAAAATAGTCTCCACATTCCTCCTCTTAATCAAGCTCTTTGAGATCACTGGCTCCTAATCTATCAAACTATCCTACTACTATCTGCATTTAAATATATACCAAAGATTGCTATGGAAGCACTTTGACAAATGTAAAAATAGTAAGCAAGATATATAATATGTGTTATTTTTAGGCTTCTTTCCCAGTATTGAATATTAGTACATTTAGGAGACTCAATTCTGAGGACCATTTATAGCAAACCAAATATTTCTTTTTCTACGTATTTATTATGTCGTGGACCCAAACCAGGACAGGTGGTAGATAGGAAAAGGCATTTCTTATTGGAATTTCTCATATTTGACAACCAGGCTTTCTTTTCTCATTTGTCTTTCAGTGAGTCTGTTATACGTAAACAGCTATTATACACCACTGAGCAGTGGCAATAAAAAATCTTCCAGGAGAGTAGCCAGTAATAATTGGGTTGCTGATGATGAGAATGTCAAGGTAAAAGGTACAGAAGCAGAGTGGGTGCTTCCTTCTCTTTAATCAGCATCTTAAAGGTTTGAAGCTGTTTTTCTTTTTTTTTTTTCAGTGATTCTGATAGTGGCAGGGAAGGTATCATACATACTTTTTTATAATAAGCCAAATAGTACAAAGGTGCCTAAGAAAAACAGATGTTCTTCCCTTCTCCATCATGTTTAATCCCAACTTTTAGAGGTATACACTGTTGACAGTTCGATGTGAATTCTTCCGTATGTGAGTGAAATTCTTCAGCCATGAACTTGAGCAAAGACCATCAGTGGAAGTGATTTGAAAAGCGAAAAAAGGAAATGAATCAATATCTGTATCCTTGAGAAATAGGACCACCTGCTATCAGGGTTTCCAAACAATCACAAGCAGATTATTTTAGAGATAAATAAAACCCTGGAAACTGTTTATAAGAATGCAAATAGTTCTTTTGCCAGTCACATAATCCCCCCCACCCCGAGTTATAATGGAAAATAACCCAGAATCCGATTATTGCACATTCTTTTACCTGAAAACTGAGTTGAACTTTCCCTATCTCAATGCCTCTACTCCTTAGAACTGAATTGAAGTTTCTTCTCATTTAACCCCTGTCTGCTTCTCCAGTCTCAGACTGGCTACACACAGAATCACGGGTTTGTGAACTTCAGAGCTCAGCCTCCTAGGGCAGTGCTGCTCACATAGGAGCATGCACATGCATCACTAGGGGTCTTGTGTAAATGCAGACTCCAATCCCACAGCCTGGAATGGAGCCCGATTTTCTGCATTTCTAACAAGTTCTCAGTAACAAAGATGCCTTATGATCCTGTCTCTTTTAGTCTCCTACCAAGCCTGTGTCTGGCCTATATCTGAAAATCTTTTAGGAGAATGTTTTGACAAGTTTTTAATTTTCCTGGAAAATTCTTCCTTCTATCTGGATCTATCTTGCTGTAGCTCCCCACCCCCCACCCCACCCCCAATTAGTCCTAGTTCTAGACATACTAAAGTTGAATCTCTTTTCAACCGAAAAGACCAATGATGTTTTCAAGGCCCTTTAAAGTTTTCATGAACTTTGAGGTGAATAGCTCCAGTGCGTTCAACTGCAGGAAATGGAAGTAGGAGTTTGTATGAAGGATGGGGTATTGTTTTTTATTTAAATAGGGAGTCAGAGAAGGAATCTATTCAGAAGGAAGAATAAGTGAAAACATTCCAATGAATATGCTTGACCTCTGAAAAACAACAAAGAACCAGAGTAAGTGAAGTAGGGTGAGCACAGAAGTGAAGAGATGGGGGTGGCTGTAGAACATGTAATGTTACTTGACCTTTACTCTAAGAGAAATGGTCGGAAGGAAGACATTAAAACAGCTAGCCTGTGAACCAGTCCTCTCCTGATAACTGGGGCACTCACCCAGGAAAGAAAGAAGACGAGTGACCCGGTCCAATCTCTTTATAGATATGTTGATGACTGGACTTTCTAGTTAATAGTAGAATAATGATGTTTCACAGGAGAAGAATCCTTCTTGATGGAAAGCTCTCATCAGATGCCCCTTGTGTAGTAGGCAGAATAGCAGCCCTCAAAAGATATTAGATCTTGATCGTGTAAATCTTACCTTATAAGGAAAAAGGGTGTTTGGAGATGTGATTAAGTTAAGGATCTTGAGATTATCCTGGATTATCCAGGTAGGCTCTAAATACAGTGACAATTGTATAAGAGAGCAGCACAGGGAGATTGGAGCACAGACAGAATAGGAGGCAGCAGTGGGACAACGGGGCCAGAGATTGGAGTGATGTAGTTGCAAGTCAAGGAGTGGTGGCAGCCCCCAGAGGCTGGAGAAGCAAGTAGCGGATGCTCCCCCTTGGCCCTCTGTAGGGAGTATGGCCCTGCCAACACCTTGATTTTGACCCAGAGATACTGAGGTCAGACTTCTGGTCTCTAGAACTGTGAGAGAATACATTTTTGTTGAGAATACGTTTGTGTTGTTTTGAGCCACCAGATTTGTGGTAATTTGTAGCAGCAGACACAGGAAGCGAAAGCCTGGCCTGGGATTGCTTATGGTAAAATTTGTAGAATCTATGAGTCATGAGGCCTGACTCCCTGGGACATATCTCAGCCCTGCAACCATCTGGGTGTAAAATGGAGATATTTTAGTTCCTCAATACCCCCTGCCCTGTGAGGGGACCCACAAATCTTTCTTGGCAACTTTATCTATCCGTCTTTATCACCCTGGGCAGACAGCGTACGTCCAATGTGAGAAGGAAGAAGCTAGGGATCCACACAATATCTGAGGCACCTCCTTGCTTTGACTGCTTGATTATGTATTTCCAAAATTATTATAAAGCTTGTTACTGGGAAAGATTTCTAATTTGTGTTAGTCTGACTTGAGAATCTCATTCGTTGAGTTAGCTTAGATGGGACATCTTTGGATGTCTGATTAGAATGACGTCTTCAGATGCACTTTTAATTCTTTTTTTTTTTTCCTTCCTTTTTTTACATGGGCAGGCACTGGGAATTGAACCCGGGTCCTCGGGCGTGGCAGGCAAGCATTCTTGCCTGCTGAGCCACCGTGGCCCGCCCTTCAGGTGCAGTTTTAAAAGGATCACCTGCTGTTTTGAAAATAAATACTCTAGGGGCAAGGGTAGAAGTAAGGAAACCGTTTGTGGGCTACTTCAGTAACTCAGGTGAGAAGGGACTGTGTTCTAGTTTGCTAGCTGCCAGAACGCAACACCCCAGAGACGGATTGGCTTTTAATAAAAGGGGATTAATTTCATTAGTTCTTCAGAGGAAAGGCAGCTAGCTTTCATCTGAGGTTCTTTCTTTTGCAGGAAGGCACAGGATGATCTCTGCTGGCCTTCTCTCCAGGTCTCTGAGTTCCAACAACTTTCCCCGGGGTGATTCCTTCTGCATCTTTGAAGGCCTGGGCTGAGCTGCGAGTGCTGAGATGAGGTATGCTGAGCTGCTTGGGCTGTGCTACGTTGCGCTCTCTCATTTAAGCACCAGCCAATTAAGTCAAATGTCATTCATTGCAACAGGCATGCCTCCTAGCCAACTGCAGATGTAATGAGCAACAGATGAGGTTCATGTACCATTGGCTCATGTTCACAGAAACAGAACTAGCCAAGTTGACAACTGGCCAAGTTGACAACTGAATCTAACTACCACAGGGATGATGACTTGAAGACAATGGAAGAAGCAAGTTTGGGGTGTAGATCTGAACTTAGCTTTAGACTTGCTACATTTGGGTTACCTCTCAGACATAGAAATGCCTATGTTGTGTAGGCAGGCCTGTAGCTTGAGGTCTGGTCAGGAGATACAGATTTGGGAGTCAGCAGCACATCAAAGAATATCTTAGGAGTGAAAGCAGAGAGAAGAAAAGGATTTCAAGATCTGAGACCTGGATCCTTCTAAAGTGAAGAGACTGGTGAATTGAGAAGGGATCAGTAAAGGAGTCTGAGAAGAAGGAAAACTAAATGAAAGTAATATTCCGGTAACCCAACGTAGACTGTATTTCCAGTACGAGGGAGTAAGGCATGTGGGATGTAGCTGAGAACCGAACACTGGTTTTAACAGTGGGCAAGTCGGTGGCCGTGGCAGGTCAAGGAATGCCAGCAGCCACCAGAAGCTGGAGGAGGCAAAGAGCAGATTCTCCCCTACCTTGTCAGAGGGGGAGGGTATGGGCTTAATTGGGGTGGCTTCAAGAGAGAACTGGGGGAGAAAAATTGGAGAAAATTCTTTTGCAGAGTTTTGCAATTAAGGAAAGCAGAGAAATGGGCAAGGTATTTGGCAGAGGGTGAGGGATTGAGAGAGGGCCCTTTTGTGGTGGTTTGTTTCTTAATATGGAACTATTACAGCATGGGTTTTTTTTTATGGCATGCATTTATGCTGATGGAAAGGATCCACTAGAGAGGGGGAAACTGATGATGCAGAAAATGAGAACAAATTTTGGAGTGATGTTCTTGAGAAGGAAAGAGGGGATGGAATCTAGTGCACAAGGGGAAGGATTGGATAATTTACCCATAGTAAAGGAGGAAATGGGCGCAGTGCAAGTAGGTGGGTAGATTCAGTGGGAAGAGTAGATGGAAATTTTCATTGGGTCGTTTCTATTTTCACTGTGAAATGTCTAGTATGGAGCTATTCCAAATGCAGGCCACACAAAATCTGCATCCTGTGGGAGCTTGTTAGAAATGTAAAGTCTTGGGCTTAATTTGCAGAATCAGAAATCTACATTTTAATAGGGAACCCAGGTGATTCTTATATACCTAAAAGTTTGAAACTCACTGATCTAGAACCCTGCACCCCAAAGCAGTGTCTGCAGATCACTGCCGGTCTGCTTATTGTTTACCAGTCTAGAACAAGATTCATAGAGAAGTTGAGAGCAATCGTTCAGAAACTTGTACATAAATCTGGCATTTCTGTGACAGTCAGGCTTGTGATCACTTGACTCCATTTGCTGAAAATAATTTAGACTATTTCAGATATTATTGAACTCAAGATGTGAAGTACATATAATGCTATGTCCTAAATATGGGCAGTAGGATCATGTTACAAAGTATGGAATTTTAAATTTAGTTTAAAATTTACTAAGGGTAGAATCCATTTCTAAATGGGTAATTAAACATTAATTTTTTGGTCATTAAAAAGCCTTTATTAGGTCATATTCACTTTGCCTTCCCACCCAAGGGAGGAAAAAACTCCAATAAAAGAGCCCCTCAAGATTTTATAAACAACTATGAACAGAAAGCTGCTTGTTAATATGGGAATAACAGAAATTGCAGATTTATATTTAAAAATTCCTATAAAAATTTAACTAAATTTTATAGAATGAATTGTTCAAATGGATTTTGGATCGAAGAAGAGTTTTGAAAGAAACCTCTAGGCTACAGTATGCACAGCACCTGGGGCCCTAAAACTGCCAGAATGCAATAGGACAGAAATGGGTTGGCTTTTTTTTTTTTTTCTGGCAGGTACCGGGAATCGAACCTGGGTCTCTGGCCTGGCAGGTGAGAACTCTGCCACTGAGCCACTGTGGCCCACTTCGAAATGGGTTGACTTTTACAAAGGGAATTTATTAAATCACAAGTTACAGTTCTAAGGCCCTAAAAGTGTCCAAACTAAGGCATCCAGATAAAAATATGTTGACTCAAGAAAGGGCCAATGACATTCGGGATTTCTCTGTCAGCTGGGAAAGCGCATGGCAATGTCTGCTAGCTTTGTCTCTTGGCTTCTTGTTTCCAACAGATCCCCTGGGGCGTTTTCTTTCTGCATTTTCAAACATTTCTGTATATGTCATCTCTGAAGCTTTTTCCAAAATGATTCTTTCTTAAAGGACGCCAGTAAGTGACCCGTCCTGAATGGGTGGAGACACATCTCCATGGCAACCACCTAATCAAAAGGTCTCACCCACAACTGGGTGGGTAACATCTCCATGGAAACAACTTAATCAGAAAGATTCCACCCAACAATACTGAATCAGGATTAAATAATACAGGTGTTCATGACAGGTTCAAACCAGCACACCCTCCCATGACTTGTTTCTCTCTTTTCCACCTGACTCTTCCCCAGCACTCCATGCTCACCCAAACTGTCCTACTTCTTAGAGACCAGAGGGGAGCTCTGTCTGTTGCACAAGTACAGTGATACTGAATTGGGAAGGAATACTTTGGTCTTTGTATTAGGTGGTGGTGTATATATATAGGCACCAAAATTGGTCAAATATTATTCATCAGGTGGGGGGGTTGATGAAGCAATAGGGTTACTTAAAAGCACATGTGATCCATCACTTATCACAATTTCCATTATTTCATGGAATGGGAATTCAACGAAAAGGGGCAGCAAGGACTGCCTGCAGCAATGGGACAAGACTATTTCCTTCCTAATCTAGTCCTCTCCCTTTGAATCACTTGTGCATATTCAGCCATTCCTGTCATTTCCCAAAACAGAGATTTCTATGTGTTCCCTGTAACCCCTTTCCTTCTGGCTTATAGTTAGACTAGATTCTTAAGCTTGGAGATGCCGTATTGCTGAGATCTGTGTCATATGTACATCTGTCTCTGCTGCAGGTGAACGGCTTTTACTCTGCCTCTCCTGAGCATGGAAGATACTTCTGGGGCCCAGAGAAGGGTGGAAGGAGTCCAACAAAAACACCTGCATTGGATTGGTCAAGAAATGCGTTTATACTGCGTTAAAGACATAGAGAATTCTGAGGCTTGTTTGTTTGTTTTTCTTTTAGGTGAGGTAATGCTACTTTAACTTATCCATCACCCCCCCCTTTTTTTTTTAATGTGGGCACCAGGAATGGAACCCGGGGTCTCCGATATGGCAGGTGAGAACTCTGCCTGCTGAGCCACCATGGCCCACCCCCATCACCCTTTTGAAAAGTTGTTTCCAGTAGGATTTGTGGCAGGAGAAGAGCTAGGTGTCCAGGAACTTTTGTAATAGAAGTAATGCCATCATAAGAAAATTTCCTGTTCCCTGTCATAGACGCAAATAGAACTCTTTATCTTGAAACACATTTAAAAGATTTACATAAGAACATATCCAGTAATAGATTTTAGCAGCCACTATATAGTAGGGCTATTAAAATAAAGTGTGAGTATACTGGCCTAGTTCCTACATGGACATAAAAATAGTATTATGGTTTGTCAAACTGTAAAAATGTAGCATTCTTTAAAAAACAAAGTTAACTGAAAATACAGCATTTAAAAATCATGTTATATTACTTGCACTGCCTCATTTGGCATACTGAGATATTTCAAACATATTCAGAAAACACATGTTTATCAATATATTTCAACGTGTAAAAAAACTCAACTGTAAATTAGATATTAAAAATTAGACATTGGAATCCATTTGCATATCTGAAGTGGCACCTCATCATTTTCCATTAAGTCTCTTTCCACATGGGAAAAATATCCTCTGTACCTAAGTATTCTCGCTACCTGAGTATTTTGTATATCTAAGCATCTTCCACGGCTAAGCCATGACACGTTTTCAGTCTTCACACTGCACCCAAGCCAAGGAGTGTGCACCACAGGGTTTGGAGAGGATATTCTGGAAAAGAGGAGACACTAAGCTTCCATTCTCACTTCTCTCCAGAGGAGACCCTGCTTTAGGTCAACTCTGAGGCAGCATCCATCTTGAATTAAGATATTTGTGGGAGCCCCCAGTCTTGGGGCTTGTTCATATGAAACTTAACCCACAAAGGATAGGTCAAGTCTACTGAAAATTTAGGCCTAAGAGTCACCCCCAGGAGGGCCTCTTTTGTTACTCAGATGTGGCCTCTCTCTCCAGCCAACATGATGAGCAGTCTCACCACCCTTCCCCTCTCTGCGTGGGACATGACTCCCAGGGATGTGTACCTTCCTGGCAACATGGGACAGAGAACCTGGAATGAGCTGAGATT
>PVIY010057623.1:0-12802 GCA_004026745.1 Myrmecophaga tridactyla
TGAAGCCCTAAGAACAAGGGCAGTGTAGATTCTAGATACTCCAAATACATCATTTATACAGGTAATCAGGAATGAAAGTAAAATACAGAACACAAAGTAGAGGTAAAAACAATAGTAACAATAACAGATGATTATTTACTCAATTACAATATGCCATATGCAGCATTAATAATTTAACATGCAAGCTATTTAACCATCATGATAATTTAATACTTAGAACATTATCTCTATTTTAGATAGATATGAGAAAATTTCTAAAATTGATAATTATACATTACAGAAAAAAAGGTAGAAAAAGAACATAGCAACAAAAAAGCATGACTAAAAATTATATCCACGTTTCAGTTTGCTAAAGCTGCCAATAATCAATATACCAGAAGTGGATTGGATTTTTAAGAGGATTTATCAAGTTACAAGTTACAATTCCAAGGCTGTGAAAATGTCCAAATTCAGGCATTAACAAATGGATATCTTCTTTCAAGAATTTCCTCCATATCTAGGACTGATTTTAAATAAATGGGAATAATGAGTCTTCCTGAAATTATATCTTCTACTCTACTTCAACAAAAATATTAAGTGTGGATTATTTATTTGCCCAGAGCTAAAGAGGAAAGTTTTCTTCCAAATATTCTAGCAGATAGTCAAGAAGTAGGTTGTGGTAAACAACAGAAAGATCAAAAGAAGATATTTCCTTTCTTGAACAAGATAGTTAACATGTCCATAACTTTCCATGAACAGCTTAAGGGCACGTCGACTCAACCTTCAGAATTAAGGTGATATTTAGAGAGCATCTCTATGGTCATTTAAGATTCCATAAAGGAAACTGGTGTGAACAAAAGAGGAAAGGGGGAAGAAAGAGGGAAGACATAAGGAAAATATATATCCCTTTTTAAAATCTGTATTCTTTCTTATGCTAAAAGATGCTATTCTATGTTCTGTGTTCAGGTGAAATTGTCCCAATTCCCACTGATAATATGTAAATTCCAAAAGAGTATTTAATGCTATAAGTATACGAGAATAGGATTTCTGTTAAAATTTCTCTAATCAGAAAAGCTGAATTTGACATACTTTTAAAAATATTTTGGGGGGAGGGTGCTTAGTCCGGGAATTGAACCTGAGTCTCCCAAATGGAGGGTGAGCAATCTAACACTGAATAAAAATATCTTTTTCAGAAAATATATTAATTTCCATTTCCAGGTAACCAAATGCTTGTCATAGATAAACAACTTGATACATAGACATTTCCCCTTGGTCCTGAAGATGCCAGGATGTGTACAAAAAAGAGCTAAAACTTTATACCATAATTAAGCTCCAGGGAACTGTGTATGTTAAAGTCTCAAAACAATTATTATTCTCTGTAAGTAAATAATTATAAATGAAACTATCTCTATGAAGGGTACAAGATGCAAACAATTAATCTCTATGACATAGTATCAGGAATTTGTTTTTTAAATTATAACTTGGGAAATGATTGTTTAAAATCACATATGTCCAAAAAAACAAAAAAACACCACATATGCCACCTTCTATATTCTTGGTACATTATGCATTATAGACTTCTACATTCCAGTATTATGTATATGACCCACATCATATTACCATTGTTAAATTACATAATTATTTTTTATGAGCATTCCCTTTCTCATAGTATTACAAAATCTCCTATCTTCCTGCAGGGCATAGAGTCTGAAACCACAGCAGAATTTCTACAAATACCAGAAATTCAATTAGCCTCCTGGTCAGAAAATTTTATTAATAGCTTACACAATTGGCACTTATGTGCTGGAATCTGTCCTAAATATTATCCAGGTATCTGCTCATTTAATGTTCTTAAAATCCCACCCAAAGATCTTAAATATTATCTAAGATTAAGTAGTTTAATCATCACAACATATGAACATGATATCAGTTCATTGTTTATCCACCTATAGAAGATGACTAAGGCATAGAAAGGTACAACTTGGTCAAAGTGGAAGTCTAATCATCATGCTTTTGGTTTTTCCAGTCATATGACCTGGGACCAATGCTGGGGCTGCATTTTCCCTAATGAATCCCCCCATCCTGATAGCCATTAAATAGGACCACCTCAAATATTTGTTCTAGATGTGCTCTTATTTAAAATATCAATATAGCTCAGTTACTTCCAACTTATGTTTGTGTATGCCTGGGTATCAATAAAGTATTTTCAAGGTGCACATGAACAAAACTAGTTTCAAGTAAAGCTGTTCACATATTACTGACTATCATGTAATTCATTACTAAAATTGATCTTCAAAGAGAATGCAACTAACATTGAGGAGCTATAGTAGTTCTTCCTCCCCACCTATCCTTTCAAAACTTACCAAAAAAGGGGTGGTGTGACGGTGGCTTAGCAGGCAGAATTCTCTCCTGCCATGCTGGAGACCCAGGTTTGATTTCTGGTGCCTACCCATGTAAAAAATTTATATATAAAACTTAGCAAAAAAGAAAAGATATAATTAACCTATATATGACAATAACCCCAATGAGTCAAAATCTGTGGCCCAAAACAAAAGGATAATTGGAACACTATTTTGTAAGAGGGTTTTAAAATTTTTGATTCCTCAATCAAGGCAACTCAAATTCATGACTAGGCTTTTCCTTATTTTGTCCATATATATATATATATATTATTTAAGGTCAAAATGTATCATTAAACTTGTAGTGCTTGGTCAAAGATATTCTGGTTTGTCAAAGGTTCACAATGTCTAAGCCACCTTTTTAGCTTTATGTTCTTAGTTGGCACCTGAATCTAAGAGTGAATCTCTTTCCAGATTCCTCTCCCTCTCCCAGAAGTAGTATGTTAATGCTGGTTACTCAGTGCATGTGCTGTTTAGTTGCCCAGTGTTCTTAGCTATCTAATGGGACCCAGCACATTTGTGATTTTGCAGAATATCTACCTTTATGTGCTACAAGAGTAGGAGCAGGTATCTTTCTAGATTTCTGCCTCTGAAATTGAAGGCAGAAAAATATTATTATATTTTTTGATGAGGATCCAAGTAAGTGAAATTTTAGCAAGCTTTTTAAATTGTCATTTAATAGGTATCAACTGGAGCCATGTTTTTAATATAGAAACTTCTCAGAAACCAAGACAGTGAATACCTCTACATGATTGCATAAAAGTTCTATTTAAAGATGAGGAGATGGTCAGATTTGCCTTCTACAAACAAGTAAAAAGGGCATAATCATCTTTAATGAATTTTAAAAATTATCATTGATGGTGAAAGAATATGAAAATTTTTACATATGTGGATTATGTTTAAAATTGAGTGACACTTTATTAAAGAAAAGCAATACAATTCTCATCTATGTTTCAATATGATCAAATTTAAGGATGCTGAAAAATGTATTATTCTAGGAAAAATGAATTTGTTTATGGGTAAATGACTACTTGAAATAAAAAAAGAATAAAATCAGTCCCATCAATATCATTGAGACATACATTCCTAATTTTTTTGTTTCTTTGGAAATTTTACCAAAATTTGCAATTTAAGTTTTGAATATTATACTTATAGTATACTATAGGTAATTATAGTTGAACTAATAATTCAATACAGTAAAAAAACCAAAGAGATTTATCACCACTGGAAACAAAAGATCAATTTATTTATTTTGTTATTGTTGCACAAGAAAATGCTACTGTAATTAGAAGGGATATAATTTTGGGTAGCAAATGAAATTTAGATATGAGTTCAGTGATAAAAAGAATTGGGATAAAATATGAAGATCCAGTATTTCAGATGAGTCATAATGGATATCAGATAGCTATAGAATGTACTAGAGGCTAAAAGTTTTTCTTTTTCAATTTAAGCTTATGATAAAAAATAAATATATAAATCCTATGCTGCATAACAGCTATGGTAGCTATCACAGGTAATTTGAAAAGTAAAGTTAGAGAATGGAAGAACATTGAAAAGTGTTTTTGCCTATATATTATGTAGCTAACAATGTCATCCACTAATGTTAAAACATTGTTCAGAGAATTTAAACGATATGAATCTCCATTTCCTCAGAATATAAATTAAGAGGATTCTGTCTTCCTTCACAAAACTGTAATCATCTTTTGTCAAATTATGGGAGAATATAAGTATTTATTATTTCAAAAGTTTTTCATTATTGATTCCAATCAAAATTAATATAATTTTTCTGCTATTTTTCACCTTTGGCCCAAGTATGTTAAGTATATTTATTTTTGAATTAAATTTCAGATGAAGTCAAAAGCATATTGGAAAAATTACTATTTTTATATGGGCAAAATGAAAAACCAACAACAACTTTATATAGCTTCAATGAAATAACTTGGAAAGATTATATGAAAAGATAAACCTGATGTTATAAAATTAGATACCTAGGTCTATGAAAATCATAATAAATATTTACTATATTTAGTAATTAGAGTTCATTTAAAACAACATTGAAGTCCAAAGAGGACAATTAGCTATTAATACTTATGACAACACCACTCAGTTGTTTTATGAACACTGCCTAGAGGCTTCTGAAGGAGAGAATTGAGGTTATGCCTTTGTACAACCTGCCATAGAGGATTAATGATTATTTATACTGATTGTCCCATCTTGGAAAGGAAGCACAAAGCAAGGACATAAACATATCTCTGTTTTTCTTCTCAACATTCTGAGGACTAGCCTATTATTTCTAAACCTCTTTTATATCCTTACATCCTCCACAGTGAAATTCTTTATTGAAATAATTTAAAATACTAGTTACATCTAATTCAAATGTACACATCTTCAAGCACCTCTCAAAATATTTGCCAATCATTGACTTAATTAAACATTCTTACCTCCTAAATGTGGTTCAAACTACCCTGCATGAAAATTCATTCTTACTCTTCTGTTTCTCTTAATATCTTGTTCATTCTTGAAGGCCAAGATAAAAAGATTTGTCAGTTATGAAGCAATTCCTCCTATATCACACATGGACTCAAACACTTCCTCTCCAACAACCTTATTATGACATTCACTATATAATACTTTGTAAAATAGTTATTTTATGTTTGCCACAGTAATACAACTGGATTTTAAGAGATTTGAAGGTGAAAACTTTCTTAACTGTCATGTATTTTGCTAATGTTACAATAATAATTTGGTTGTTTATCAGCACCTACAAACTTCCAGTACAAGGAAAGAAAGGATGTCAGAAATAGCTTTATAAAACATATACAATATAACATAAGTTATATACATTTTATTTTGTGCTATACCCCCTTATAAAGTAAGTCATATCTCAGTTTTCTATGTAACAACTAAGGCCAAGGTAAAAAAAATTGTTTGGCTTCTAAAAGAGAGGCAAGTATAATCATTTTTACCTAAAATTTCTGTTCTTTTGGTTTTGCATGGGCAAGCACTGGAACTGAACCCGGGTCTCCGGCATGACAGGTGAGAACTCTGCCACTGAACTACCATGGTCCGCCCAAATGAAACTCTTTTTTTTCCTCATGGGCAGACTCTGGGAACCGAACCCAAGTTTCCAGCATGACAGTCAAGAGCTCCGCCTGCTAAGCCATCATGGCCCACCCAGTTTATGTTGTTTTTATTGCAAAATGTATCTTCTTTTTGAAAATCTAAAGAGATATTTAAGAATGAATTATTCATGCATCATACACTCACAAACTCAGAGGTGTTATGAAATAACTGAAGATGAGGTCTGCCTATGCATGCATTCAGTATGAAAAACAGTTTCTGTGCTCTTTTATTCTGCCTGTGCCATTGACAATCCTATTTCTCAGGCTGTGGATAAGAGGACTCAACATGGGGATCACCACTGTGTAAAACACAGAGGCTGTTTTGAGCTGTGGAGTTTGGAGTAGAATACACAATAAAGAAAGAAGATTGTGTGATGGAAAGTGGTGATGACAAACAGGTGTGAGGCACAGGTGGAGAAGGCTTTCCTATGCTCATTAACTGAATATATCCTCAGGATCATGACAATGATGAACAGGTAAGAGGTGAGAATGATGAGTAACATGCTCACCTCATTAAACATGGCAAAGATGAAAAGCTGCAATTGGTTAAGATAAGGATTAGAGAAGAAGAGAAAGAGAAGTGAGGAGGACTCACAGAAGTAACTGTGTTGAAACCATGGAAACAAAATTTGAAAGTAGCACTTGTGAGTCTCAAGGAATATGCTACTCCCCATGTGTATGGTTCATCTAACAGCATGCCACAAGGTTTCTGTGAAAAGGTTTTTGCATAGAGCACAGGATGTCAAATAGACACAAAGGGGTCATGAGCCACCATAGCTGATAAAAAGGATTTAGTCACTACAAATGTACTAAAGAAAGACAGACATACTACATGGATCTGTCTCTACAATTAGGTTTACCAGCATCTTGGGAGCAATGCTGGAGGAAAAGCAAAACCCACAAATGCAAGATGGCTGAGGAAAAAGTGCATAAGCATGTGCAGTTTGGGGTTAATTTTGATCACAATCATTCCTGATTTTCCTAAAAATTCCTGTATATGGCCAGAAATACCAGAAAAAGAGGCACTTACTGTTCTAGGTAATCTGAGAAGCCCAAGAGGGCAAATGTGGTCCCAGTGTTACATTTCTCTTTGCCAGAAAAATATTTCCTATTGATGCAATTTGAAAATCAGTCTTCAAAATAAAATATTAAGGACTGTGATGAATATGTGAGACAAAATAGATGTCTATTATAATCCTAATAGATGCTAAGTATAGAAGATAGAATATCTAAAGTTTCAGAAACTAGCTATTTTACTTTCTCAATAATTGTAAAACTTAACTCTGTTCATGTTCCAAAATGTAATTTTAAAGACCTGAAAATAGAGTAACTCAAATCTAACAGCTTTGATGGTAGCATATAATCAAATTCTAATGTAAAACATGCCAATCTCACTGAATGCATGAAAGCTGGAAGAAAATAAAGGAACTATTCATGCCATCATACACAAACTAAAGTGGAAACATCTAATGAAACTTCTGTAATTATACATAATTCTTACATGATATTGATATATGCATATATTGTGAGTATAAAGAAAGAAAAGCCCTTTTATATGATTTACATTCAGACTTTTAATGGCAGTTTATCACTTTCACCCCATTCTTCATTTTGGTCAATAAAGTCAGACATCAAGATTAGTACTCATTTACATTTTTCAAAAAAGGATATCTATCAAACTGCTTTATTCTGCAGTTTAACAAATGGAAGCCCAAGTGGCCATGATTTTTCCAATGACATAAAGATATAAGATAATCAACCTACCTACTACAACTCAGATCCCATAACTCTCAGACATTTACCCCTCTCTCTATGCCAGACTATTTACAGAGTGATATTAACATATTCATTTTGTAAAGATCGTATTTAAGTTTTTTCTAATTTTCATAATTTCTTGACCATTTAGAGGACAAACTTTAGACCATAAAACTATGAAATTTTTCCAATGAAAATGTTTAGTGTCACAGAGAGTTTCTAAAGATGAAACATAGTGGAATGAAATTTAGAGAAATAGCCCTATTCAGGACTAAATATGGTAAAAATATTATATTTTGAGAATCTTAAAAGCTTTTCTAGACTGCTCAATCTTCTTTCCCTTCAAGACTTCTAGAATAGGCATTCTATACCTGAATTGTGCTCATACTCACCCCTAATTGAGAAAGAATCCCTTATTTCCTTGATTTTGGTAGATTTCAATGTTTCTGCTGTCTGAATTCAATTTATGACTAAAGTACAATTTGCCATCATAGTTTCTTTTCTCCTCATGATTTCTGGTATATGAATTTAAAAATTTTTTTCTTTGAATACAAGAAATGTGGTATTTTTGCATCTTTTTTTGTTGCCTTAACATTTTTCAATGTTTTAAAATCTTATTTAGAGCAGGTTCTGTTTACCTTGCTCCTACAGAAGGCTCATTTTATTTATTTCATGTGAATTTTATTTAAATACCTGAATATTCTCCTTTGTAAAACTTTCAAAGAATTCACAGAAGCAAGAAGATTAAATATAACTGAAAATTCTCAGGTAAAAGCCATTCTTTTTTTCCCCACTCCCCAGAAACAATTATTGAGAAATTAAGCTAAGCTGAGCCAGAACCTCTACACAAATCTCAGTAGTAAAAGTCTGCTTCTTTTCCCCCAAATGCCCAGATATGCATCATATACAGAGGCTGGAAGTTTCCCCAAGTAATTTTTCCCGTGAAGAACTGCTGGAATCAAAGGTATCTTCTGGAAACCTTACATGTGAAAAGAATATCCATAATTTATCAGAATATGCAAACAAAAGGCAGCCCACTTTCTAAGGAAATACTAAAATTCCTTTATCTACTTTAACTCCCTGTGACACCAAGACCATAGAAAAAATGTGCTGCCTTATTCTCTGGAAGCCCCAAAGCTAGCAACTTATATTAACTACTGCTTTTGACTGTAATTCAGGTTTCTTGGAAACCCTTAATGAGAACATGTGAAGTTTTAGAAACATTTTAGATGAAACATAGCTAAATGGTTAGAAATTTTCTCCTCATGCTCTGTGATCTTCTCAAAGTCTCCAAACATTTTTGTATAATAAAGAATCATGACAGAAGCTATCTTTTTAATTTTCTCTAAAATATTGTTCAAGTGCCTTTCATGTTTCTGTCCTCTGCAAGGCATAACCACACTTTTGGTGGAAGTGACCACATTGGAGTAGTGGGAGGAGCCATCTTCAGATCATTCTGCAGTTATCTTCTGCCAAGGGTGTGAAGCACACTGCATCTCTACATGTACGTTGAGGATAGGGTGAAAAATATTGAGAATTTGATTTCTCATTTTCCCTAGAAGCAGCTACATCTTAAGCTAGAACCACTATTATCAGGTTTCTAATGCTATTACCAACATCTCAAATTAGTGATAAACATATAGTTTGTCTCCTGTTGAAAACATTATATCCTTTTTGCTTCTGATTTATCAGACATTTTCACCAAGTCATCCCGAATGCTGTATTCCCTTAATACACCATATTTCCATCAAATTCTTGAATCTGTTTTCTCTCTTACTGCTGATATTTCCTCAGGTCATATTTTATCTATTTCACACTTATACTATTCTATAGTCTCCCAATTGGACTTCCTGTCTGTAGACTTTCCCTCTTATATCTGCCCATCAGACTGCCAGTAAAATAATTACTTACAAAACAAACAATCTTATATTTTTACATATATTATTTATATATTTGCTTAAATGTGCATAAATATCTCCAGAAGGATATACTAGGAATTTTGTACATGTCTAAGAGAAAGAGAGAAAGTAGTTGCTGTGAATGCATTACTTGTTCCCTCCAAAATTAAATTAGAGTCAATTAAATTAACATAAATAAATGAAAGCAAATTATCCCCCAGCACATAAATGTGAGTGACTCCCAGTCATTTACCTATGTATCCTACATTCAAAAATGACATTTAAGTACTTCTCTATTGGTATTATCCTCTCCACATTTCTGTAAAAACATTTGGTTCATACATACCAAGGACTGTATGAATATATATTCTTAGTTTGTTAGGGCTGATATAACAAATACTACACAGTGGTTGGCCTTAACAACAAGAATTTGTTATGGTGTGGTGAGTTGAACTATTTGCTCCAGTTTGGACATGTGCTTCGTCTTTGTTCACATTCTGATAAGCATGGGCCCATTGTATACAGGATCTCTTCAAGATGATACTTCTGTAAAGATGTGGCTCAACTAAATCAGATTGGGCTTTAATCAGGATTACAGGAGTCCTATATATACAGAATGAAATTCAAATGCAAAGAAAGAAAGCCACAGGGAACAGCCAGAAGCTAGTGGTCAAGGGACCCTGGTAGAGAAAGGAACAGTCACCTCCATGAAGATTGTCATGTGGAAGAAAAGCTAAGGGCCCATATTCAGTGGCATTCAGCTCCAGAAGGCCACAGTCTTCAAGGAGAAAGCATTTCCTTGCTATGTTTTCACATGACATCTCAAATGAAAAATGACACCTCAATTTTGTACTTCCCCTAGGCTCAAAACTGTGAGCCAAAAAGTTCCCATTCTTTAAGTCACCCCATTCTATTTATTTGTTTTAACATTTAGGATATTAAAACCCCTGGTTTTCAAGGCTATCAGTCCAAAAGGAAGGAATCAACAGGTTACATGTTCTCCTGGATTTCTATTGATGACAACCTTCAATAAATGGAAACCTCTCTTTGGCTTCTCCTGGTTTCTTCTGACTTCTCTGATCTGAATTTCTTCCATTTATAAGGCTTCAAGTCATAGAGATTAAGGCCTACCTTTATAACTTTTGGCCATGCCTAAATAGGATCTCTGAAATATGTTGTTCACAACTGAATTCTCACTCTGATATACCTGAATTTATTCAAAGAAACTATTTCAAAATGGTTACACATACAGAAATGCAAATTGAAGCTTTACCATGTCTTTTGTGAGGTACATGTTTCAACCCCCTATTCCACATATAGGCACTTTGTGCAATGTCTTATCAACTTGGTTGACTTTATCCATCAAAAACTGCTGAGGGGTGGTGTGCTGGTGGCTCAGTGCCAGAATTCTTACCTGCCATGCTGGAGACCCGGGTTCGAGATTCCTGGTGCCTGCCCATGCAAAAAACCAAACGAACAGCAACAACAAAAAAACTGCTGACATCTGAACCACTGCAAAAAATATTTTCTACCTCCTTCAGGCCAAGTTCATATCTTTGATAGTCATCATTTCTGTTCATTGTCTATTGTTTTCTTATTTCTAAGACAACAGTGAGTTGTATTGATCTGTATACATTTACCTGTTCTTTTCTCCATCTTGACTCTGGCTTGCTGGAGATCAAGAACTATTTCTCTTTCATCTGTATATTCTCCTCACGTATTTCAATGTCTACCCAAGGATACATGTTAAGTTTCATTGAATTATAATTCTCAGCCTTATTTTCTTCATCTGAAACATTTGCAATTATTGTAATGCTGTTCACACTAGGGGTGAGAACATGTTCATTGTTTTAGCCCATTTATTAATTGCTGCACTTAGGCCTGGAACTATACTCCTATGTTACCTTCTAGTCTTCTTACCTTTCTTCCATCCTACACTGCCCTTCCATCTTTGTTATAAGAATCCAATAATTATGAATTGAAAAACATTCATACCTTGAGTGAACTATGAAAATGTAATTTAAATATATATAATAAAAGCTGGGTGCAATAGTTCTTCTTTTGTCCTGACAATCTTGAATCCATACTTGCAAAGAATAGAAGCAATGGTAGGTGGTATACCTATAAGCTTTAGGAAGAATATAATACACTATGGGTAGGTCATAGACTAACTATGAAGACTAGAATTTAAAGATACAGTGAAAAGAGGGTCAGAAATGCTGCTGATAACAAGCCAAACAAGGGATCCTAGAAATGAAGTTTATAATATATGATACTCTTCCTTAAGTTTTCCATTTAAGTAATGGAAGAAAATACTTATGTAAGATTATAAGCCCACAAGTTTTCACTTTAAATTGGTTGTCTGTAGACATAGGGAATAGTTTTTATATTCTAAAGTAATATTTTTCTAAAAAATGAGCTAGTGATTTTGTTAATAATGTTCTTCATTGTTTTTCAGGGTTCAGGAGATTGGATACTCTTAAATATCTTCCTGTAACTTTGAATCTTCTTGTAACTATGACCCTGAAGTCTTCAAAATATATTACTGAAAAGTTAATTTTATTGCTTTCAATCTATTCAAAGAACTGATCAAAGATGTGAACAAGAATTAACAAAAGTGCCTACTCTTGCATTGCAATATTATTTATGATAGTAAAATCTAGAGTTAACCTCTGCATCAGAAAAAAAAGAGAAATGGTCCACATTATGGCACATATATACGATGAAAAACTATGCAGCTATTAAAACAATAATTTTGAAGAATTTTAATGACCTGAAAAATGACTCTGATAACACTGCAAGTTAAAAAAAAAATAGTAGACCAGTTTTCACAGGCAGAATATTATGTATGTACACATACTTGATATTATATATTTAATCATTAAAACATCTTTGAAATATAATTATTTTAGCTCCATTTTCTGTAAAAGAGGAATACAAAAACTTGCCTATATTCCCACAAAACATAAGTATTCATGGATGAATTGGAGAAAGAGCATAACATTTAATTTTAATTAGACGATGTCTTCCAGTCCCAGAATACAGGAAATGCAAATAAAGAGTAAAGAACCTCTCTTCTCCTGACTCTTGCCTAGTATATAAAGATCTAGAGAGGCATCTGGATTGGATTATTATGAGGGAAAAGTCTGGGTGAGAAACCAACAAAGCCAAGCATTTCCACCATACTTCAGCTGACGTAGAAGAGGTCAACTTTGCATGCATAGAGAAATCCTTGCCTGAAAACAAAGAATGATCCAGATGATGTGGTTTTCTCTATTCTATGACCTGAATAATCAAGTTGTTTAACTTTCTTTAAATTCAAAGTATTACATAATATTGAAAACCTTTTCTTGTTTTCAAGACTGAAAGTTAAAAGTTGAGTGGCTGCATCACCATGAAGCAGTGGTCTCACTGAGGAGTGATTTTACTTCTCCAGGGTCATTGCCAGCATCTGGAGAAATTTTTGGTTTTGACAATTGGGTAATGTGCAGTTGGCATTTGGTGGAATGAAGAAGCCATGAATGCTGCTAAACACCCTTCAGTGTATGTCCAAGACAGTTCCTCACAACAAAGAATTATCTGTCTCAAAATGTCAGTATAGACCAAGTGTGAGAAGACTTGACATCAAAAGGCATTTCATAGCATGTTG
>PVIY010057624.1:0-12801 GCA_004026745.1 Myrmecophaga tridactyla
AATTCATAAACTGTAGAAAGCAGTAACAGAGCCCTCACCACTAACAATGCAACATAAAAATGTAGCCAGTGTCAGAGGGCATGTGTGTGATACATAGGAAGAAGGAATCTTTCCACCCTTGTCAAGAGCTGAGTTTTGAAGAGAAGCAAATGACAGAGTTCCAATGTTGGATGAGACAGACTTGGACAACATCTCCTACTGGCCTTCCACCAGTGTCAGCATTCTAATTTTCCCTTCAATTTCAGATCACCCTCCTCAGAAATATTGGATGAAAGCATGTACTTCTGAGATAAATCATGCAAAGTCAGATTCTTGATCTGTTTCATCTCTTTAAGTTTTGAAAAGATGTTTTTGCTTTTCTCTGTTACCTTGGGTGGAAAAAGTGAGTGGAACAAAATAATGACTTGAATTAACCAGAGAAATTCTGTTGTGCTATAGGAAAGAAATATGATGGCATGGAATGCTTTACTTGCAAATCTGCAGGAATTAGGGAAATCTACAAACATAAATTTGTTTTATTGTCTAATGTCTTTTTCTGGATTCCACTTTGGTTTCTTTTGCAGCTAATTTTCTTTGAGCTCCACTTCAAGGAAAATTTAAACTTTCATAAATGTATATTTCAACCCTCGATGCTCTATTTGACTTGTTTTTATTTTATTAGAAATTTCTGTTTAAGAAAAGCTCAAGCTTAAAATACAGATTCACATACACCACCCCACCATCAACACGTGCATGGCTGTGGAGAATTTGTTGCAATGGATGATAACACTTCTTTTGTAACTCTACTTCTTTGTTAACAGTAGTTAACAATTTTAAAAGTTGATGAAAAATTATCAAAGGAGTACTATAAAGATTGTCCGTAGTTTACATAGGGGTATTTCCCCATATTCCCAATCTAAAATTCTTATTATTTTTTACACATCTTTATTTTAATTCTTATGTACCCATACCCTGGATAGAGGGAGGGTCAGTCACAAGGTTTTTACACTCAAATGATCACATGATGAAAGTGCTATAGTTATGCAATCATTGCCTAATATCACAGCTAATGGGTGAATATAGTTTCAGGTATTTCCTTCTGGGTATTCTAACATACTGGAAAATAAACAGGTTGTGACATATCTATATGAGTCAGCAGTCACAATTATTTGTTAAATTCTAATTTCCAGTTATACCTCCCCTCTCATTTGATCATTCTCTCAATCTTCATGGAAATCTTGGCAATGACCATTTTACCTTCATCCTGGAAAATGGTGTTGACCATACTGGGTATGGAAACAAACCGATTGATGTCCATTGAGAAACTGTTAACTCTGGGTTTCAGAGCTTATGAGGGATAGCAACAATTTGGAGTCCTATAGTTTCTGAAGAAAATAAACTTAATAAGAAGAAACTTTATGGATTCTTAGTTAGAGTCCAGGTTTCCTTTAGGATTTTAAGGAATGCTTTTGGTGTTGGCTTGGCATGTTGTGGCAATATTAAATATTTGGCTGAAACCTGCATAAGACTAACTTCCAACATGACTACTTGATTCTATTGGAAATCTCTTGACCACTGAAACTGAATTTTGCTTCATTTCTTTCCCTCACTTTGGTCCACAAGGTGTTTCCAATCCCATGATGACAGGGCCAGGCTCATCCATGGGGGTCATATCTTATCTTTCCAGGGAACCACACCCGTGGGAGTCATACCCCAAATGGTGGAGAAGAAAGTGACTTTTTTGCGTGGTTTGGCTTAAAGACAGGCCACATCAGAGCAACAAAAGAGATTCTCTGAGGGTGACACAGGCATAATTATAAGTAGGCTTAACATCACCATTGTGGAAATAACTTTCATAAGGACACACTTTAAGATTGAGAAAACATTAGGAATTCCCCAGGGGAGAAAGTTTAATACTTCAATCTTTTCTCCCAGTCACTCAAGGGGACTTTACAAATACTTTTTTATTTTCTGCCCACAATACTATAGAACGTATCAGGGTATTATGTTAATTTGTACAGAAAAACAAGATCTCACTTCGTATTCAGGAATTAAAAGAAACAGTTGCCTCCATGAGATGGATCAGAATGAAATCATGACTTTTCTAGGATACATTATCCTTTCAAACCAGGACAGACACCATTGAATACTTGGTCTTTCACTGCTGGCTTATTTGACTCAACATTATGTTCTCAAGTTTCACTCATCTTGTGCATGCCTTCCAACTTCATTCCTTCTTTTTTTTTTGCTACCCTCACACAGTATTGTGCTATCCATTTCTGAACCTTTACAATTAACCTTATTGAATATTCTCTACTCCTTAAGTATTGATTGTCCAATCTCTGCCCTCTTTCTATCTCCTGATAACCTGTGCTCTCTAATTAAACTCTCAGAGTTTGATCATTACAGTTAGATCATGTTAATGACACCATACAGTATTTGTCCTTTTGTTTCTATCTTACTTCTCTCAACATGAAGTCCTCAAGATTCATCTGTATTGTTGCATGCATCATGTCTTTATTCTGTCCTGCAGCAGCATAATATTCCATTATATATATGTACCACAATTTGCTTATCTGCTCCTCAGTTGATGGATATTTTGGCTGTTTCCATCTATGGCAATTGTGAATATTGATGCTATAAACTTCGGTGTGCAAATGTCTGTTCATGTCCCAGCTTTCAGTTCTTCTGAGTATATACCTAGTAATGGGATTGCTGAATCATATAGTAATTCTATACTCAAATTCCTGAGGAACTGTCAAAATGCTTTCCAGAGTGGTTACACCATTCTACATTCCCTCCAACAGTGATTAAGTGCATCTATTTCTCCATATCCTCTTTAGCACTTGTAATTTTCTGCATTTTTTAAATAATGTCCTTTCTAGTTGGTGTGAGATGGTATATCGTTGTGGTTTGGGATAATGTTTCCTTGATAGCTTGTGAAGTTGAACATCTTTTCATACGCTTTTAAGCCCTTTGTGTTTTCTCTTTAGAAAACTATCTGTCCATGTCTTTTGTCCGTTTTTAAATTGGGCTGTCTTTTTATTGTTGAGTTGTAGGATTTCTGGATATTAAACTCTCATCACAAATGTGATTTCCAAATATTGTCTCCCATTGAGTAGGCTGCCTTTTTCTTTTCTTTTTTTATATTTATTAATTAAAAAATAAATAAACAAAATAAAACATCAACATACATAATCAGTAATTCACAATATCATCACTTAGTTGCATATTCATCATTTCTTAGAAGATTTGCATTAATTCAGAAAAAGAAATAAAATGAACACAAGAAAGAGAAAAACAGATTATACCTACCATGCCCCTTACCCCTTGGTTTCATTGATCACTAGCATTTCAAACCAAATTTATTTTAGCATTTGTTCCCCCTATTATTTATTTTTATTCAATTTGTTCTACTCCTTTATTGACAAGGCAGATAAAAGAAGCATCAGAAACAAGGTTTTCACAATCACACAGTCACATTGGGACAGCTTTCTCATTATTCAATCATCCCCAACAAACATGGCTACTGGAACATAGTTCTACATTTTCAGGCAGTTCCCTCCAGCTTCTCCATTACATCTTGAATAACGAGATGATATCTATTTGATGCATAAGAATAACCTCCAGGATAACCTCTCGACTCTGTTTGGAATCTCTCAGCCATTGACATTTTGTCTCATTTCCTTCTTCCCCATTTTGGTCGAGAAGGTTTGCTCAATCCCTTGATACTGAGTCTCAGCTCATTCCAAGATCTCTGTCCCATGTTGCCAGGAAGGTCCACATCCCTGGGAGTCATGTCCCACATTGACAGGGGGAGGGTGGTGAGACTGCTTGTCATGTTGGCTGGAGAGAGTGGCCACATCTGAGCAACAAAAGAGGCTCTCTTGTGGGTGACTTTTAGGCCTAAATTTTAAGTAGACTTGACCTCTCCTTTGTGGGGTTAAGTTTCATATGAACAAACCCCAAGACTGGGGCCTCAGCCTATAGCTTTGGTTGTCCACACTGCTTGTGAGAATATCAAGAATTCAACTTGGGGAAGTTGAATTTCTCCCCGTTCTCACCATTACCTGAAGGGGGCTTTGCAGATACTTTTCCACTCACTGATCGAATTACTCTGGGATTCATTGGGGCATCACTCTGGACAAACCAGCAAAATCTCATGTCCTTGTACTTCCAAGTACTTCCAAGTACTTATGGCGTTCAATCAAACTATCTACATAAGTTATATTAGGAAATGCAAGAGTCAAAATATAAATTTTGTAACAAACATTTTTTGCTTTAGTCTCACACAAAAGGTGACATTTTAAAATATTAATTATCACCTATTTTCAGCACCCTGCAATAATGACATTACTTTGTTCTTCCTCACGCAAAAACATTTTTAAAATTGTACCTTGTACATTTCACTATTATTATACACTCTAGGCATTCCTAGATTATACCATCTCAATCTTTAACATCTATCTTTCTTTCTGATTTCATTTATGTTCCCAGCCCTTCATTCATTCTTGAAGCTGCTCAACCTTCCATTATGTGTATGCATCACAGTTTACCTTTCTATTCCTTAGTCAGTGTACCCTTTGGTCACCTCCATCCATTGCAAAACATGACTATTGCTACCGTGAACACCAGTGTGCAAATGTCTATTCATGACCCTGCGTTCAGTTCTTCCATTGTATACCTAATATTGGGATTGCAGGATCAATTGGGAACTCTATATTTAGCCTCCTATGGAACCAGCACACTGCCCTCCAGAGGGATTGCACCATTCTACTTCCCTACTAACAATGTCTCTCTACATTTTCTCCAGCACTTGTATCATCCTGTTTGTCTGTTTTTAATGCAATTTTATTATGATATATTCACATACCATATAATCATCCAAGGCATACAATCAGTGTTCATGGTATCATCATATAGCTGTGCATTGATCATCACAACCTATTTTCGCCCATTTTCATTACTCCATAAACAAGAAAAATAAGAATAAAAATAAAAGCAAAACAGAATATCCAAAACATCCCTCACCCTTTCCCCACTTATTTATTTCTGCCTTTATGCTCTTACTCATCTGTCTGTACACTGGATAAAGGTAGTGCCAGTCACAAGGTTTTCACACTCATTCCTCACATCATAAGAAACACATATTACACAACAATCTTCAAGACCAGACTAAGTTTTGTTTCAGGTATTTCCCTCTATTTATTCCAATATCCCCCAAAATGACATGGGTATCCAATTAATTCATAAGAATACCTCTAGAATGAGCCTTGACTGTGTTTGAAATCACTCAGCCACTAAATCTTTACTTTGCTTCACTCCTCTTCCTCCTTTTGTCAGGAAATCTTTCCCAATTTATGTTGCTAGGGCCAGGCTAATCCCCAGGAGGTTTGTTCCATGTTATCAGGGAGTTTTACAGCCCTGGGATTCATGTCCGATATGTAGGGAGGCAGAGAGTTTGCCTGTGGAGAAAGCTTAAAGAAAGAAGCTACATCTGAGCAAGAAAAGAAGTTCCATTGGTGTGACTCTTAGGCTTAATTATAAGCAGTCTAAGCTTCCTTGCAGGAATATGTTTCATAAGGGCAAACCCCAAGATCAAGGTCTTGGCCTATTAAATTGGTACTATCCAATGCTTGTGACGATATCAGGTCTTCTCTATGTGGAGACATTTACTATTTCCATGTTTTCCCCAAGCCTTTCAAGGGGGCTTTGCAAATCTTTTTTATCTTCTGCCAAGATTACTCTGGAATGTATCAAGATATCACACGAACTGGTACAAACCAACGAGATCTCACCCACTATTCAAGATTCCATGAGATTATGGATTATTGAGTAATCTGACCATACAAGTTAAATTAGGTACTGTGGTATTGAAAATATAAATTTTGGACCAAGTAAACAGCTCTTCTTTTGGTATCATATGGAAGTTAATGTCTCAAAATACACTTATTATCATCCTTTACCCCTTAGTCTGATTTACCTTAGTGCTAACCAGATCATCTTCCTTCATAGCTCTCATTGAGGTCTGTTCTTTGTCAGCTTTTCTAACAATTGCTGTATGGGGTAATATTTGCTTTCATAATTTCAGATCTCTGTCAATCTCTGGTGTTGCACAGATACCCAAATTTCCAGGGAAGCATCAAGTTATACACAATGAGCTCAGCACTTAAGAATTTAGAAATAACAGTTAAAACTCAGGAATAGATGTGGCTGCTATAAGAGCTTAGTCTAGAAGCTTTAGCTATAAGCCTTCTGCTGATAATCTATGCTCTAGAGGACAACTCTCGGAGTTTGCACATCATAGTTAGTCCATATTAGTGAAGTGTTATAGTATCTGTCTGTTTGTTCCTGGCTCATTTTTGTACACATACTGTCTTCAAGGTTCATAAACCTTGTTTGATGCCTCATAACTTCATTCCTTGTTGCAGCTGCTCCATGTTCCATTGGATGTTACACCACAGTTTGACCTTCTGTTTATCAGCTGATGTACCCTTAGGCCATCTCCATCCAATGCAAATCATGAAAACTACCACCGCACTCTCTCTAACCTCAATTGTTTCTAAAGAGAAGTAGAAATTAAGATTTATTGAGATTTCCATGTATATGACACATTGCTTCTCCCATAATACTTTCAAAATTCTCTCTTTATCACTGCTTTTTAATAAATTTATTATGGTATACCTTAGAGTGTGTTTATCTTGCTTGGAGCTTCATGAACTTCTTTGACTTGTATATTCACGTCTTTCAGGAATTTTGAGAAATTTTCAGCCATTATTTTTTTCAAATAGGCTTCCTCCCCTTTAATATTCTCTTCTCATCCTCAGATTCCACAGTATATATGTTGGGTATGCTTTGGTTTCTGCTGGTCTTTTACATTTTTTTCTGTCTGCTCTTTGGACTCAATGACTTCAATTTTCCTGTCTTCTAGTTGGTGAGTCTTCTCTCCTGCTTGTCAAATCTGCTATTGAGCAATTATAGTATGTTCGAAATGTCCATTGTTATGGTAATCCCCAGCAGAATATGGTCATGGAAAAATAGGAAAGTTGTATCATTCTGTGGAGAACAACCAGTGATTATCCCAGTATCTTCTGTCTTTGTCCTATGGGTTTATAGCCAGTGTGACTTTAGTGACTGAGATAGAACTTAGCAAGGGCTGAAGAACAGGTAGTTACACTCATGAAAGCACAAATGGTTTAGTCACTTCTGAGTGCCACCTGTCAACAGCAGAGAATGACTTTGAATATCCAATATGCCAACATACCTTTGAGGGGCCTGCCAGCCACCTAGTGACAAGTTGATTCCATTGCACCACTTCCATTATGGAAGAGATACACTTTTACCTGATGTGGTAGTTAGATTCAGTTTTCAAGTTGGCCAGGTGAATGTACCTAGTTTTGTTGCTGTGGACATGACCCAATGGTACATGAACCTCATGTGTTGCTCATTACACTGCAATTGGTTAGGAGGCATGCCTGCTGCAATGCATGACGTTTGACTTAATTGGCTGGTGTTTAAATGAGAGAGCTCAATGTAGCACAGCCTAAGCAGCTTGGCATTCCTCATCTCAGCATTCGCAGCTCAGCCCAGGCCTTGGGAGGTTCAGAAAGAAGTCACGCTGGGGAAAGTTGTTGGAACCCAGGGGCCTGGAGAGAAGGCCAGCAGAGACCGTCCTGTTCCTTCCCAGGTAAGAAAGAACCTCAGTGGAACGTTAGCTGCCTTTCTTCTGAAGAACTAACAAAATAAATCCCCTTTCATTAAAAGCCAATCCATCTCTGGTGTGTTGCATTCTGGCAGCTAGCAAATTAGAACACCTGACATATAAGATTATGGAAACAATTGTATCTTTTAAAATCATCCCTGATATGACAAGACAGTAAGGAATTTATTTAGCCACAATGACAACAGTGATCTTCCTCAGAAAGGTATTCAAATGCCTTCTGAAGATTTGCAGTCTTTCCATGCTTAAGAGCAGGAGATTCTATGCAATAGAGTATATTTTATATGTAAGTATAGCTCAAACCCCTCTTAAATGGAAATTCTGGTGAAAGACTCCAGGACAAAAGTTGGATCCTTAGAATTAAGGCTGGATTCATGAGTTTAACAATGTGAAAACACACAAACCAATATTCTTATTAAGATACACACTTTGCTGACCCTTAGCTACATGGTGGGGAAAGCCCTATGAATTATATGCCAGCATTCAGTCTGACATCACAGGACCTGTGTGGTCTTAAAATCACTAGGTGGAAAGCTGAATTTTAAGTGGTGCTGACTTGGTAATAGCAAAAAAAATCTAATGTAGTCCCTCCCTCTTCGACCAAGGCTTCCAAGAATTCTCACAAAAATAAACTCAACAAATTAAACAGAACACAACAGAAAATTACTATGAACACTAAAATAACAAGGTACCATGACTAAGAGCCAAAAGAAAAGTGGAAGTTAAAAACAAGTCTAACTCTTTCAGATATTAACTTATTCAAACACAGATCATGAGACAACACTTTTTACTAAATTTAAGAAAAGTACAAAGAATCTTTAAAATATATACAATGGCTTGAATATATTTCAAACATGAAACAATTAAAACCTCCTCACTGGAGAAAAACAAGGATAGTTGTAATTTGCATGAAATATCTTTTCTCAACCTTTCAATTTCAACTTACTTTAATCCTTGGGTCTAAAGGAAGTCTGTTGTATTTAACATAGAACTGGGTCCTGCTTTTTTGCCCTGTCTGCTAGGTTATGTCTTTTGATTGGGGATTTTAATCCATTAACATTTAATGTTATTACTGTAAAAGCAGTACTTTCTTCAACTATACTGTCCTTTGTATTTTATAGATTATGTCTTACATTTTTTCTCTTTATTTTTATTCTTTTAATTTATTCTTTTTATATTCATTTCTACACTCTTCTCCAAACCAGAGATCTAGGAAGATGGCAGAATAGGATAGATAGATTTCACACCTGCCCCAAGAAGCAGCTGGAGAATGGATGGGATGGTGACAGAGATGGCGATTCCAGGGTGTAAGTGACCTAGGAGAGTCTTCTGCACAATATGTAGAAGCCCTGGTTGCAAAACCAGGAACTGAGAAGCAGAGAACCAGAGACCATCCGGTTGGTGCTAACAGCCTAATGCAGAAGTCTGGAGCCCCCAGGAATTCATGGGCAGGGAGACGACAGGAATTAGGAAGTAAGCCAAGCCGTATTCCTTGAATGTGCCACCTTCATCAGCACAGCCCCATGACCTGGGACCCACTCCACAATCCATGCACCTGAACCCCACCACCTGGCATCCACCACCCCTCTCAATGTTCCAAGATCCTCTGCCCCACCAACACACCTCTGACATGAACCCGCCCCACACCCACTTCCCAAGCATATGCAGCCTGCCCCAGCCCAATCCATCTCTCCTGCAACAGTGCAGTCTTGCCCCACCCCTCCAGAACCCTACCTCTCTGTCCCTGTCCCCTGCATGCAGTTGCCAGGGCATAAAGGCAGCCAGCATTTACCTCCCTACTCAGGATACACCCACCCTCAGCCCATACAGTCGTGCAACTCCACGACACACACCCCTGAGCTCTGGGCACATGTACCTCAGTTTATGGCCATCCCAGGTCTACACATGGATATGGCTCCCAGTAACACACCCCTGCTCTGGGTAGACACTGACCTGCACAGCCACGCCATATCTCCCCCCAGCCCAAGCAGGCCCAATGTTAGTCGGTTGCCTGGAGCTCTGCACATGCATACTAAGGATCCCACAGCTTACACCAGCACACGCTAGAGCCCCACCCTCCAAATCCATGCACCTGCACAGCCACATGCTCCCAAACCCCTGGATGCCCTCACTCACAGGGACCACTATAACATCTCCAACCTGTACCTATACCTGCAACCCAATGCATCAACTCTCTGTGGTGCTCCATCCCATGCCCTGCATCCTGCTCCACATCCATCCCACAAATACAAAGGCTTTAGACTACTGAAGGAAATCATCTTACAGTGTAAACCAATCAAGATATTTACATGCCATGAAGAGAGCAGATCACTAAGAATATTTTGATGAAGTCAGATAAAGCCCAACCTAATGACCAAATTAAAGCACCATAGGAGACACACACATTGGAAAAACTAATCAAAGATGTTCATATAACTCCACTAAATAAAATAAATGGGATAGCCAGTGACATAAAGGTCAAGAAGACACTAGAGAAGCATAAAGAGGAATTTGAAAGAATAAATGGAAAAATAGTAGATATCACAGAGATTAAAGATGGTGTAGACGAAATAAAAAACGTACTAGACACACACAAGAGCAGACCTGAAGGGATAGATGAAACAATATGTGAACTAGAGGACAGGACAACAGATTTCAAACACTCAAAACAATAAGTGGCAAAAATAAAAGATGGAAAAAGGGAATTGGATCTCAGGGAAATGATGGACAAAACAAAGCACATAAATATAAGAATCATGGGTGTGCCAGAAGGAGAAGCGAAGAGTAAAGGTCTAGGAAATCTAGTTCAGGAGAAAATGGGGGGAAACTTCCCAGCCCTTATAAAAGACATAAATATGCAAGTCAAAGAAGCCCAATGAACTCCAAATATAATAAATCCAAATAGGCCTTCCCCAAGACACATACTAATAAGTCTGTCAAATGTTGAAGAAAAGAAGAAATTCTGAAAGTGGCAAGAGAAATACAATCTGCTATATACAAGGGTAACCACATAAGACTGAGTTCAGACTACTCAACTGGCGCTATGGAGGCAAGAAGGCAGTGATATATTTAAGATCCTGACAGAAAAAGACTTTCGGTGAAGAATTGTGTACCCAGCAAAACTGCCCTTCAAAAGTGAGGGAGAGATTAAAATTTTTACAAACAAATCCTGAAAGAATTTATCAACAAGAGACCATACCTACAAGTAGTGCTAAAGGAAATTCTGCCAGTTGAAAAAGAAAAGACAGGAGAGAGGGATCTGGAGAAGGGCACAGAAAGGAAAAGTACCAGTAAGTGTAGCTTAAGGGATAAAAAGAGAAAGAGGGAAAAGAATATATAAATCTGACAAATAGAATCAAAATAAGATAGTGGATTCAAGAAATGCCATTTTAGTGATAACTTTGAACATTAATGGACTAAATTTACCAATTAAAAGGTACAGATTGGCAGAATAGATTAAGAAACATAATTCAGCTACTTGCTGCTTACAAGAGACTCATCTTAGACACAAAGATATAAATAAATTGAAAGTGAAAGGATGGAAACAGATGTTCCACACAAGTTGTAACCAAAAGAAAGCAGGTGTAGTTATACTAATATCCAGCAAAATAGACTTTAAATGTAAAGACATCAGAAGAGACAAAGAAGGACACTAAATATTAATAAAAGGGACAAGTCACCAAGAAGAAATAATAATCATAAACGCTTTATGCTCCCAATCAAAGCGCTCCAAAGTACATGAGAAAAACATTGGCAAAACAAAAGGGAGCAACGGATGTTTCAAGAATAATAGTAGGAGACTTCAATACACCACTCTCCTCTATAAATAGAACAACCAGACAGAAGATCAACAAGGAAATATAAAAGTTAATCAACTTGATAAATGAATTAGACCTAACCGATATGTATAGGTCATTACACCCCAAAACACAAGGATATACATGCTCTAGTGATCATGGAACATTCTCCAGGATGGATCATATGCTGGGGAAGAAAACAGGTCTTTATAAATTTTAAAATATGGAAATTATTCAACACACTTTCTGTGATCACAATGGGATGAAGCTGGATCTCAATAACCACCAAAAAATGAGACCATTCACAAATATTTGGAGATTAAATAACACACACTGAAACATTCAGTGGGTCAAAGAAGAAATTACTAGAGTAATCAGCAGCTATCTGGAAACAAATGAAAATGAGAATACAACTTATCAGAACTTCTGGAATGTGGCAAAGGCTGTGCTGAGAGGGAAATTTATTGCCTTAAATGACTATATTAAAAAACAAGAAAAAGCAAAAATCGATGACTTAACAACAAGCCTGGAGGAACTTGAGAAAGAACAGCAAACTAACCCCAAAACATATAGGAAAGGAGAAATAACAAAGATTAAGGCAGAGATAAATGAATGGGAGGAAAAAAGAACAATAGAAGGAATTGATAAAACCAAAAGTTATTTCTTTAAGTAAACCAGTGAAATTGATGGGTCACTGCTAGAATAACAAAGAAAAGAAGAGAGAGGATGCAAATAAACAAAATCAGAAATAAGAAGGGTAAATTACCACAGACCCTGAAGAAATAAAAGAAATCAAAAGAGGATACTATGAACAACTATACACCAACAAACTAGACAACTTAGATGAAATGGATAAATTCCTGGAGACACATAAACAAGCTACACTGAGTAAGGAAGAAATAGAAGATCTCAACAAACCAATCACAAGTAAAGAGATTCAATCAGTCATCAAAAATCTTCCTACAAAAAAAGCCCAGGGCCAGATGTCTTAACAGGGGGATTTTATCAAACATATTCAGAAAGAACTAACACCAATCCTGCTCAAACTTCCCTAAAAAATTGAGGAAAAAGAACGCTACCCAACTCATTTCATGAAGCTAATATCATTATTTATTTATTTTTTAAAATACCAAAAACACCCGTAACAAATGCAAACACTCCTCTTTTGATCATTCCATTCTACCTATATAATCAGTAACTCACAATATCATCACATAGTTGCATATTCATCATCATGATCATTTCTTGGAACATTTGCATCTATTCAGAAAGAGAAATAAAATGAAAACAGAAAAAATTTTATAC
>PVIY010057625.1:0-12800 GCA_004026745.1 Myrmecophaga tridactyla
TGCAACTCAACACATTTTTATGGTTAAATGAAAATGTGGCTTTAAATTTCTTTTTTATCATTCCCTTCAATGTACACCAATGGAATCTGAATCATTGACAGTAATTTAATGAAGTGTACCCAAATTTTGCCTCATTGCACGTCCCTTTCAGAAAATGCTAAATCTAAGAAAATATTTTAGGATAAAAATCTCTAAACTGCACTGTATAGCTATCAATCATGCAATTTTATAAAATTATTTTTTTATGAACCAATCACTTGAGAATATTGAATGGTAGTGAGTTTAAGGTTATTCTTCAGATAAATGCCTGGAATTTAAAGTGTTCTATATTGTTGGCTATGTGCAAACATCATTAAGTATTCAGTTAAACAATGTAAAGCTCCTTATTCCTAGGAATTTGTCCTTGTTGTATGCTTTTATGATAATGGTGGAGTCAAACAAGGACATATTACAAAGAATAAGGGATGCATGGGATAGCCTGGGGGGAAGATTCCATCTTTACGATAACATTTTGCAGACTGATGGAAGGATGAAAGATTGAGGTCTTCAAGTTCTATGACATAAGGCAAAGATAAGTGTGATCTAAAAACATCTTTAAAACAAATGACTCATACAGTTCAGAAAAACAAAAATATTATCCCCGAAGAGCGTTGTATTTGGAGCAGCTTATTTAAGTATTTTACAGAGGAATGTGACATGTATGGCTGGATTACTGAATACATTTTTTTCTATAAGAGACTTTTTATTTCAACAACTTCCTTGTCCCATAAAGAGAATAATTAAGCTAAGGTGTTATTTCTGGTTTATATTTAATATTAGAACCTGTTATGTATTAGGATACCACTAGAACATGTCAAAAAATAACATCTGCATGAAGAAGGATATTGTTTTCAAGCATATTTAAACTTACATCAAGCTATCAAAGCATGCATGCAAAAGGAGAGGGTCAAAAGAGATTAATGTTTTACCTCTCTGAAAAATATTACCTTTATTAACCAATTAAAAACATTACTATTGATCCTGACTTCAAAGTGGTAATCATATATTAGTGTTAGAGAAATACCTTTATTCAAAAGGTGCTTTAGAATTCAACATAGAAGAGGAAATTACTATTGAAGGTAATAAAAAAATGACTTTCATCATGATTTCACCAAAATTAATATTTTACATAATTATTTAATAGTTTATGCTTTATTATCAGAGCTGATGATCAAATTCGGTTCTTCCTGCAGAAAAATATAGTTAAATGCAGACCTGAGAGCTAGACTGCAAGAATCTGCATCCCCAATTTAATATTTACAAGCTGTATGACTTTAAAAAAGGTAAAATGTTTTGACTTCAATTTCTTTATATGCAAAATACAGATGATAATTTTTACTTAAATGGATTGTGAGAATTAATATGATAACAGATTATGACACATAATAAGTGCATTCTTTGACTTAGACTTTCAATTTGACTTTGATTGGATGTTGGAAGAGTTGTTCTGTGTTAGTGTTCTCCAAAGAAACAGAACTGAACACACACACACTTTCAAGGGAATTACAGGAAAAACATATATAAGCAAATTAAAAATGTGATATAAAATGACAATTCCTTTTGTAAAGACTGTGATATTAAAGAAGGATAATAGAAGGAGAATTGTTAGCATTAAAAAGAAAGCCATACCTGAAAGAGAATAAATGTCACCTGATTGTGAAGAAGAAAAGAATTTATTCACAATCTTGCAAGGATGGGTGCACAAGCAAAATGTGGTGGCTGGCACCCCAAGCAGCTGAAAGCAGCATATTTATTCCTTAAACCTAGCACACAGATCCCTCCTCTGTTTCACTACCGATTGAAGACTCCAGAGGTTACAGCCTATCCAAGCAACCTGGCAATTTCAAATTTCCCACTGAGAGTCCCACTTTTGATAATACTTTACATTCCAGCAACCCTGGTTGTTATTTATTTAAATTTGTTTTTACCCATATAATGATTTGGTACCAATTCTAGGCTTGTATCAGAGGTCCTCTCCTTTCCCTGCCTGCAAGACCAGTAGAGCTGTCTTGCAGCCCTTTATTTAGTCAGTTCATTTCTCTCATACTGCACAATTTTGCAGGAAGTGAAAACTAAACTTAATTTATTCTTAAAGTTAGGAATTACTATATCACATAACAAGGTCATATTAACCCCCAAATTACTCTTCTGAGAACAATGCATATGAGTAAAAGAAACAATTTTGTCATATGTTCAAGCTACTTTATATCCAAACCCTGAGGTTGACAGAACTGAGGTGCTGATTCAGTTTTGTTTTGGTTTCTTCTAATTGGAATTAATTTTCTCCCTTCTATGTGATTTCTATAACCACACGTTATTGGGTTATAAGCTTTAGCCCTTAACTCAAGAGTTATTAAGGGGAGTTTCACATCAGTGAGGATTTTCAGTCATTTATGAAGTGTGGTAAAACAAGTTTCTGATTGTCTGCATCACATTTCAAAAATCCACAGATCAAATGGCTTTCACTCCTCCAGTATATATATCATGATTTCATAAGCCCCAGTTTCCTACATTAAATGCATTTCTGCTTGACATACATAAAATAGTTCTCATTTTCTTGACATAATTTTGAATGAAGGAGAATACAGAGCCCCAGAAATATCTTCAGGAAATAGACCATCAAAAATTACAGTTAATAATTGGTTATCTCTCCAGAGTGTCTTGGAAAACCCTATGAGCCTCATTGTTGCTTTCCATGATATACATATGCAAACAATGCATTCGATTATCATATTTTTCAAGATAAAAAGCTCTTTTAAAATAAAGCTTTGGAAGACTCACTGATTGCTACCATAAACCAGTATGAAAGGATTGGTTACTAAAAGGCAATGGTGGGCTAGATGCTTCTGAATACACTGAATAGTTTACAGGATGAAAATTACTCCTTTGCAACCTTGAATCCAGTCAGAGACCTGGAATTCAGAAGATTCCTAGGGTGTTGTTTTAGCAGCTAAGAAAATACCATAAAATGGGTTGTCAACATCACGAATTTTGTTGGCTCCCAGTTTGAGAGGCTAGAAGGCTTGCTCCCTTGCACCTCGGTACCATCAAAATTTCAGAGCTCTTGGAATGCTTTTATACTTTTCTATTCTTAATATGAAATAAAGTGGAATGAAAATATAATAAATAAGTAAAAGCTCTTTTTAAAAAAGACCACCTTAAAATATTAACAAAGTAAATGGATTCTTTATATAACTGTGGAAAAATCCATAGGCAGACAACAACAAAGAAAAAATACTTTTCTCTAATATTAATATGCAAATATAAATAGTGTTCCTATCAATATATGTTATCATGATAGAGTGATAAAGACAGCATTATAATTTTGTAGTAATAATTATAATTATTGGTGATATTATTTCATTAAAATCATCCTTTAGCAAATAAATATTTTTTTATAAATTCTGAATTTTGTTTTTATTTTTATATTTGGGATACAGAAATTTTCTTTTGACATAGTCTCAAAATTTATAACGAATGTCAATAAAAATTTCACTGTGTCAACATGCCTTACAGCCATTTCAATGACATAATTAATCATTGAGACCAACTAGTAATGTCAGAATGTCCTATATTTTTAAAAGTGGACATGTATATAAAATATTAATAATTTATGAGGATAATTGTGTCAACAGCCATAGTATGTAAATAAAAATAAAACTTTCCTAAAACATTTCTACTAAATTAAATAAATATTGAACCAGTAGTACTAAAAGGTTAATTTTTTCTTAGTTCCAGATATGAATGTGTTAATAAACACAGTAATGCATTGAAAAACATTGACACTTTTTCAAAATTGAAGCATTATTGCCAACCACAAAAATTATGTGTTTCTTTATTTTTTATCTATTGCAAAGTTATCATAATGTTTGCAGCAAAACAAAATAAAACATTCTAATTACAATTTCCTTAGTTTTTAAAAAGTCTGCTTAATAATTTTGTAGAATTAAAATTTAAAATCAACAAAATTCTGAAAAGATTAGATATAAGTGGTTATTTGGTAATTAGATGATATTTTTTAGTGATCTTTTTTGTATATTTTATACACATCATAATGTTTTAAAATGCACACTTCTGCACAAATAAGAGAATGAAAGTTAGTATGTCAAATTTCTGTGTTTTCAACAATATTTATTTGCTTAAACAAACATATGCATTCTGATTCACTTTTTACATGATCAAAGCAATGACAGATTTAAAACACTAACAGTTCTTTGGAAAAAGTACAAATTAGTTATGACTTCTATAGGGCTTTGTGTTAGTTAGATTCAGTTGTCAACTTGGCCAGGTGAGCATACCTAGCCTTGTTGCTGCAGACATAAGCCAATGGTACGTGAACCTCATCTGTTGCTAATTACATCTGCAGTCGGCTAGGAGGCGTGTCTGCTGCAATGAGTGACGTTTGACTTAATTGGCTGGTGCTTAAATGAGAGAACGCAAGGTAGCACAGCCTAAGCAGCTCAGCATTCCTCATCTCAGCACTTGCAGCTCAGCCCAGGCCTTTGGAGATGCAGAAAGAAGTTACCACGGGGAAAGTTGTTGGAACCCAGGGGCCTGGAGTGAAGACCAGCAGAGACCATCCTGTGCCTACCACATAAGAAAGAACCTCAGTGGAAAGTTAGCTGCCTTTCCTCTGAAGAACCAACAAAATAAATCCCCTTTTATTAAAAGCCAATCCGTTTGCATTCGGCAGCTAGCAAACTAGAACAGGCTTTATAGAAACTTCTCTTCAATATATGTGCCAAAATTATTATGATTCAGAGAGAAAGTAAAAATATGAATTTACTAGGTAATTTTTTACGAGATATTTTTGTACAATCATTTTATTTTAAAATTAAATATAAATATGTTAAAAGAGTTAAAATATGAATGATATTGGGTATGTACCAGTGATTATTTATCATGGATAAAGGATGGATTGGGGTATTCTTATTAATGAAAATTTCTAGATTCCTCTGGTGGAATGGGCAAAACATAGATAAAACAAAATGAGACCAAAATCTTGATGATTCAGAAATACCTCAAAAAGACTACACATGCATAAGGCATTGACTTTGAAATGTCCTAGTCTTAAAATATTGTTGATGTAAATTAATACTAGAATTTTCTAAGATATTGGGCAGCATTTAGGCCTATTCTATTGTTTTTGTACTAAATAAAATTCACCAAGTTATCATCTGCTCTAAAATGAATAATGAAATAAAATAATAAAATAAGAGTTTTCACTTCTTTCCTGTAAAACAAATAATATAATTTTCATTTCTAAAGGCTATTTTTCACAAAAATTCTTTCCATCAGTCAATTCTCATAACAACACTGAGTTTCATGATTTTTTTTTCTTTTTTTCATGGTGTTTTATTTCAAATGTATATAATGAACATTCTGACTGAATTCTAACTGAAACTTGCCCAAGTTTGCACAACCATTACTGCAGAAGTAGTATTCAAATTCCTTTCATTTCACAATAAAACCGATGCTTTTCCATTTATTTTTAGTCCTAGTTCTTATTAGCGAGCATGCATGATATAGACTCATTAAATATGTTGGATTGAAGTGTACTTATTAGGTTGGTTGAGTATTTAGAGAATACCATGTTCACAAGTCAATGACTAATAGTGGAAAGCAATCAAACAACTCTAAACTACAGTAGGTTTTCTTTGCAACCTAAAATTTGTAGCTAATTCCATTTTCTGCTGAATTTACCACCTTTTTATTGGATATGCCTTTTAGCTCTTAAACTGGTTGTCATTTATTGATAGGCTAGTCAATATTGGACTTGCAGTTTCATGCTAGTTTTCATTATAAAAGCTTTAATAAGCGGCCTTTAAAATTAGAAGAGAGCTCCAAATTTCTATGTGCCCCATTTTTTATTATAGAAACATACATATTTGATTAATTTAAGAATCAAATGCTATTCTTTTGACCTGGCAATCCACTCTGGCTTGGCTAGTACCATTTATTATACTTTGAGTCCCTTGATCCTCCTAGTATCAATTAATTTTTCCTACCATTTCCATCAAATACTTTGGTGAAAACTTCATATTTCTACTCAGGAAAGTCCTAAAATAAAGTGCTTTTATTGTCCTGTTTTTGCCTTTTATGGATCTCCATTCTTTTCTATATTATCAACTTCTAAAATTACCATAGCTAGCCATACCCCTAAAAGAGAAAGGAGTGTTATTCAAGAATGACTTATTTTATGGAGCAGGTCACCCTCTTTCAAGATTACCCCTGATTTCACATCTTATAAAGAAAGGTAGACAATAAACACAAACTTCCTGAAAAAGAGCATATTAGCATATCATTTGCTAGTTAAGAAAGGAAATACACATCTTTCCTAAAATTATGGAGGATTACCTGTGGAATGTTATTGATTCACAAAAATGTTAGACTTTACCTAACCAGGAGAATGCATATTAAGCCAATATATTTGGAATGAGTCAAGCAGAGGATTAAATATCTGATCACGGAGTCAAAGTACTGCAAGAAGTATGGTTGAGGTATCATCACTGCTACATCTGTTCTTGATGCTGCTGTCCCTACTATAAAACTACTATTATCCAGCTCTCACATATATCTGCATCTAATACACACTATGCACTGCTGCTGTAATTACCATTTATATAAAATCTCCTTTAATACATTTATGGAGGTAGGAATCTGGCTAATTCCATTGTGCTCATAAAATACTAGTGTTTATGTAATTTTTCTAGTGTCACACAATAACTAATCATTGATGGAGTAAAAACTGAAAGTCTATTTATGCCTGCGACCTTTAAGATTACAACATCCTCACCAGAAAATTAGAATAGATGGCAATAAACCATTTTTTGCCCACTGGGAAACTAGTGGCATTAAGTACTTCTTATTATAGGATTTAGATGAGTTATAAACCTAATACCATATAATACATGCCATTAGATTTTAGCAAAATTGCCTTAAGTTTATGCAGGTTAATATACTTGACAATAAGGAATAGGCAGACATCTATATATGCTTAGGCTATAATTATTCCTAGTGTCCAGTGGGATGTTAATAGAAGGAATCTGGCATGCCTAAATGTTATTTCTAGCTTCTCATGTTGTCACCATCCATTAAAATACCTAAAAATATTTAGTCTTCCAGAAGCTGTGATTTGTGATCATTATTTTACTTGTTAAAAAATTGTCAAAGTATAAGTCATGGAATAATATAAAGATATAGTGGGGAATGTAGAGAGACTATTTTTGCTACTTCATTAGTGCCTATTTTCCTGGTGGCTAATCTACAAAAATTATCAGCAGTACATTAACTATAAACTCAACATAGTTTCATTTGTTTGATTTTGCCTTTCCCTCAAGTACAGTGATCTGTGACTGTATTCTGTTAAAAATAATGAACAAAAAACCAGAAATCTTACTCTCAAAATCCATGATAGTTGATGGTATTTATAGTCTGCAAGGTTTACAATGATCAGAGTGGTGTGCATTTAATGTGATGATGGTCCTCAAATAGCTTTACTTCCAAATGGATCTTTACCTCATAATTACCCAAACTATTTATTTTTAAAACTCAACAAAATTTAAAGACAGTAGTGGAACCAACCATAAGAAGAACATGAAAAAACCAATATGTCTCTTGGCCAAATGAAGCATCAATTGTTTAGGCAAAATGAATTTACATTAAAATAGCAGTTGATTCTCCACTATTGAAATCAACAATAGGGATTTACAGATTTATTTTAATTACAGATTTATTCAATGCTCCTTTCATTTATTGAGTGTGTCCTCTTTCTCAGCCAACACCTACACACTCATTATCAGATGAAGAAATACATCATAAATCCAATCTGCTCAAATTAATGAATTTTTGATGCACCATCATTATCACTTTCAAAATGTCCTAAGATTACTGTGTAATTATAGCATGTGCTTTACAAACCACTCAGCTCTTCTTATTAATGTACTAGGAAATAACTGATGTATATATTTCTTCTGGAAAAGAAGTTATCATTATCCTAAAAACAAATCATTAACTTCTCCTGGAATACCTCTTCAGACTTAGTCAAAATTGTTTAAGAGAAAAGTTTGTCTTGAAACACCAATAACTGTTTCCCTCATTAGTTAAAATCTGTTCTTAGAGGAGAGTTAACCCTTCATTTACATTTTGGTCACAATACCCTCCCTCTTTTCCTTTCTCACAGCCACATTCTTAGCTCTTGGTAAAACTCACGTTGCCATAATTTTTTTCTCTTCTCTATATTAAAAACTATATTGCACATAGTCATCTTTGCAAAGCACAGGACTTTAATATAATTTTTAATTATAGGAAATACTTATTTTTATATGTCTATGCACATACACACAATATATATATATCCACATCCAAATTTACACTTTCATCCTATATTTTATTCAGCTTAGATTGTCCTTATTTGTACTTTTGATTTCTAGACTTCCTACACAATATTTAAAATATTCACTACCTTTAATCCTTGTCCAGGTGGTAAATGCCTATGAACAGAACTAGAATTCTGGTTTTCAGAGAAAATGCAGAAGCTGCGTGCTTATACCCCAGAATTCTCAAGCAACTCAGTGCCAATGAGAATAAATCATTGAAAAAAATGATAAATAAAAGACAGGTCAAATAGTTTTGAGAAAATACAGTGATTTAGAATAGCGAGTTGAAGAAGGAGAATTCTATCTCTCCAAACCTTCCAACTTTGCAAACCTGAAGAAAGTGGGCCCTGCACGTAAACATAGTTTTCTTATATTTAGAAGGAGTGTTATTTATGAATGCCAAAAATATTAAATATTTAGGTAAATGTAACAGGAAAATTTCAAGATTTACATTAAAAACTTAAAATGCTGCTGAGAAACACAAATACATACACACCAGTACAACCTAAAAGACAACGATGTCAAGTTTTAAAACCAGGAGGCACAACCATGTAAGGATGTTGATTCTAAGTTGTTTTAGAAAGTTAAGGAGATCTCAATTTTAAAACCCCAAACATTAGCTAATTTGCAAATGTGAAAAATAAATCAGAAAAAAATAATCAGAAATATCTTTAAGGAGAATAAAGAGGTGTATTTCTAATGTTATCCAGTATCAATAATAAAAACAAAGCAAAAACGGTACAAAAAATATAACAAAACTGAGAATTTTTATTGAAAACACTGGATTTGAACTTTTCTTCCCAGTATGAAAAAAATCCGGTAATTCAAAATGAAAAGATTAAAATGATTGATTATTCAAAAGAAAAATACAATTTTTGCATGATGTAGATAAAAGTCAACATAATCAGATGAAAAGATAATGGCAAACTGGAAAAAACATTTACACATCATATGAAAGACATTAATTTATGTGAGAATTTGAAATTATATGACACTAAGTAAAGTGGATGTGAGGCATGCCAAAAAAGTAGTCACCATTTAAAAGATTTATGTAAATTAAATTTCAATTAATCTTTATTTTACACTATCATACTGGCAAAAAAATTTAAAGATTCATAAAACAATGACGACAAGGATGTCAAAATAGGCACCCATTTATTACTGGCTGAAGTGCAACTAACAGCTGCTTTGGGAGATAATTTGACAATGTCTATCAAAATTACAACTACACAGTGTAGATTCTACCTTTACTAGGAATATAGTTGCAGTTTACTTTTGAATTTTTCTTCTTCTGCTATGTGGAGAGTTCCTTTGAATTCAGTGCTAAGAAAAATGATTAGCTCACTATTTTAAGGTCACCTTGGGTTGTGCTTTTGGTAGTACATGTAGACATATTCATAAAGATGGTAGTGTCTGGGGGATGACCTTTATTAATGAATGGAGATGCATTCTTTGAAGGCTTTTATTTCTTTGTTTTTTTGACAGTGGTCTAATTTTTAATGCTAAAGTTGCACTTTGTAAAAGTTATTAATCCTATATCTCTGCTTGCCTTTGTTTTTATCATTGATGTTTGGCATACTATTTGACAATTTTTTGCTTTCCAGGAGACTTAGGTACTGAGTGGCCAGTTTTTCCTGGTACTGCCATCAATTGCAAATATTTCTCATGTTTTTCTCCTCTGGTGAGTCATGTCTTAATCCAGTCCCACTATGAAAAATTTTCCATTAATAACACTCATGACTGAATCTCAACTTCTCTTCTGAAAAAATGTCTTGGAAGACGGCAAAATAAAGTAGGTGGCTTGTAGAAATGGTTTCTCTTGTCTTCTCTTGACTCAATAAATATTGCAAGAAATTCCATAAAACACATCTTCTATTTGTAATCAGGAATCTTGCCAAGCAAATATGAAATTATATATATTAAATAAATAAATGAATAACTTGTTTCTCTCAGGCTTAAAAATTAAGAAAAAATGACCATGTAATTAATTTATCAAGTTTTAAATAAAACTAGCTATCTAAGGTCTTTCTAACTAATATTCTACATAACTTGGCACCTTTTCAAAAAGCTTCATTCATACATGGTTTATTTTAACATGTATTCCAGTAATAAAATTATCTTTTTGTTCCTTCAAGGTAATTCTAAAACATAAAATGGAAAATATAATCCCAATAAATATAAGCTTTTGCCAAAGTGCAAAGACGAGGTTTCCAAAGTAGTTATATTTATATGAATATATCTTCAGAGATCATTTTCAAACTATTCTTTAAAATGTAATTTACTTTTGCTTCATTCAGAAATTATTTCTGTGGTCTTTTTAAGGACTTAATGACTGAATGAATATAGAGTTTTGTTATCAATAGGTTTGTCTTTAGAATATGTGCATTCTCAAAATTACAACAATTTTTTTAAGGAGAAAACTTTTTTTCTATGATTTTCTCAGTAACCTGAAAAATGTTTACAGAGAATATGGCATTTTCAAATGAAAAAATATATTATACACCTAGTCAAAGGTTTTTGAGGGTGATTTTGGCTTATTACTGAAAGAGTTTGATGAAAAGTGAATGAGAAACATAAACATCATTATGCCTTGGTTTCAAGTGTCTAATGTTTGATATAGAATCTTATAGAACACACACTTACTTTCACCTTACATTCTTACTTCTGCTTTCAACTGATTTATTGATAGAAGATTTTGTAGTTATTTTACCATGTAAAGTTGCCTGTAAGAAATAAATGTTTTACTGCTTTTTTCCCCTGTGAAAACTATGTTAAAGATCAAATGCAGCTAATTCCAAGAAGGCTGGAAAAAGAGAAATTAGAGAGAGAAGAGAAAAAAAAAGGAAGGGGAAATGAAGGCAATGAAAGGAAGGGAAAGGGGAAGGAAAAGAGAAAATGAAAGTGGAAGAGAATAATAAACACACATTTGCTCAGAATCACCTGTGTGGTGAAAGAAATTCCCATGAGTTTAAAGGTTTTGAATGAAGCTTCTTAAAAAGCAAAATTCACAAAAATATTTATTTTGAATTTTTCTTAGGTTTTCTCTCTAACAGGTTTGTGCATGCAGTTATTATACACTAAGTCAATATCAATGGCATATATAATATGACAGAAAACTAATTTTTCTCAACTCATTTTTTTATGGGTAGCTTGAAAAAAAGTGAGGGCTTTGTATGTTTAGTCAGCAGTATAATCTTGATGTATCAGTTCAATATAACTTTATTAAAGCAATATTATTATGTGGGAAAAAGACAACTCTAATTCGGGATATAGTGGAGATATTACTGAAAGCATTTAAGAAAATGTTTTTCTTAAATGAAGAGTTTCATAGCTTTAAAAGAGTTTGGAAAGAAATAAAAATTTTTAATAAAACAGGATTTTAACATTGATGTGAAAAATCTTAAAACTCAAGTCTCCTATTTCTTTTTTTCAAGAGTTTACAAATTATGACCTATAGGCCAAATCCAGTAAGCCATCTGTTTTGTACATAAAACTTTATTGCCCACATATTATCTATGGCTTCTTTCATTCTACAACTCTGAAGTTGAGTAGCTCCAACAGAAAGATTGTAACCTGCAAATTCAAAACAATTTATTATTTGATTCTCTATACAAAGACTGTGTCCACTCCTTTATCTTTTTAAAACATACACACCCTTCCTGCTTCAAGTTGAATATAGTATCATCTGTAAAATTCTGTTACAATTATAGATGCATTAATACTATTTGCTGCTTGCTTTTTAAAATTTCTCCTGCTTATATTGCATCCATTTATGTAAAGGGTGAAACCTCATTTCTTTGGTATCCTTTACTATAGAGTCCATTGTAAGTACTTGTCACTGCAAGATGCTATTGGACACAAAGCAGCATCGTTTCATAGAAGCCATGATAAATAATATAAATAATTCATGAAAACTTTTTTCATTAGATAAAAGTGTTATTTTAAATTTTCTACATATGCGTCAATGATAATTTTGGCATTTCTTACTGTTTTAATAAATTAAAATTAAAAGATGGGCAAGCAATAGTGGCACAGTGGTAGAGTTCTCGCGTGCCATTCCAGAGACCCAGGTTCGATTACCAGTGCCTGCCCATGTAAATAAATAAATAAATAAATAAAAGATGTATTAACTCTAAGAATGAATTATGCAGTGTTAATGATACATTTACCAACTAAAATCTTGGCAACCTCTCCATCATGGCAATATACTAGAAGTTCCATTTTTGAGTAAGTGAATAAATGTTGAAGAGTCACCAATCAAGAAACCAGTTAACATCTTGATTTTATATATAAACTAGGAGAAAAACAATGACATACATTTTGAAAAGGTTAATATATTGTTTTGAAAAAAATAGCTGTGTTCAATAGTAAAATCCAAGCACT
>PVIY010057626.1:0-12799 GCA_004026745.1 Myrmecophaga tridactyla
AGGTACACATCCCTGGGAGTCATGTCCCACGCAGAGAGGGGAAGGGTGGTGAGACTGCTCATCATGTTGGCTGGAGAGAGAGGCCACATCTGAGTAACAAAAGAGGCCCTCCTGGGGGTGACTCTTAGGCTTAATTTTAAGTAGGCTTGACCTATCCCCTGTGGGGTTAAGTTTCATATGAACAAACCCCAAGACTGGGTTTTGCCTGTTTTTCAATTGAGTTGTTTGTCTTTTTGTTGTTGAGTTGAAGAATCTCTTTATATATTCTGAATACTAAACCCTTATATGATATGCGGTTTCCAGATATTGTCTCCCATTGCATAGGCTACCTTTTTACTTTCTTGACAGAGTTCTTTGATGCAAAAAGTGTTTAATTTTGAAAAGTTCCCATTTCTTTCTTTCTTCAATGCTCGTGCTTTGGGTGTAAGGTCTAGGAAACCACCTCCTATTATAAGATTGATAAGATGTTTCCCTGCATTTTCTTCTAAAAGTTTTATGGTCTTAGATCTAATGTTTAGGTCTTTGATCCGTTTTGAGTTAATTTTTGGATAGGGTGTGAGATATGGATACTCTCTCATTCTTTTGCATGTGGATATCCAGTTCTCTAGGCACCATTTATTGAAGAGACAGTTCTGTCCCAGGTGAGTTGGCTTGAGTGCCTTATCAAAGATCAATTGTCCATAGATGAGAGGGTCTATATCTGAACACTCTATTCGATTCCATTAGTCAGTATATCTATCTTTATGCCAGTACCATGCTGTTTTGACCACTGTAGCTTTGTAGTATGCTTTAAAGTCAGATAGTGTGAGATCTCCCACTTCATTTTTCTTTCTCAAGATATTTTTAGCTATTTGGGGCACCCTTCCCTTCCAAATAGATTTGGTTATTGGTTTTTCTATTTCTGCAAAGTAAGTTTTTGGGATTTTAATTAGTATTACATTGACCCTATAAATCAATTTGGGTAGAGTTGACAACTACATTTAGTCTTCCAGTTCATGACACAGTATGCCCTTCCATTTATTTAGGTCTTCCATGATGTCTTTTAGCAATTTCTTGTAGTTTTCTGTGTATAGGTCTTTTGTATCCTTAGTTAAATTTATTCCTAAATATTTGAGTTTTTGGGTTGCTATTGTAAATGGAATTTTTTTTCTTGAGTTCTTCCTCAGATTGCTCATTACTAGTGTATAGAAACACTACTGATTTTGGGGTATTGATCTTGTACCCTGGTCACTTTGCTGTACTCATTTATTAGCTCTAGTAGCTTTGTTGTAGATTTTTCCTGATTTTTGACATATAGTATGATATCTGCAAACAGTGAGAATTTTACTTCTTTCTTTGCAATTTGGATACCTTTTATTTTTCTTGTCTAATTGTTCTGGCTAGAAATTCCAGCACCATGTTGAGTATCATTGGTGACACTGGGTATCCTTGTCTTGTTCCTGATCTTAGAGGGAAGGCTTTCAGACTTTTCCCATTGAAGATGATGTTACCTGTGGGTTTTTCATATATTCCCTTTATCTTGTTGAGGAAGTTCCCTTCTATTCCTATCCTTTGAAGTGTTTTCATCAAGAAAGGATGTTGAATTTTGTCAAATGCCTTTTCTGTATCAATCAAGATGATCATGTGGTTTTCTGCTTTGATTTGTTGATATGGTGTATAACATTAATTGATTTTCTTATGTTGAACCATCCTTGCATACCTGGAATAAATCCTGCTTAGTCATGGTGTATAATTCTTTTAATGTGCTGCTGGATTCGATTTGCAAGAATTTTCTTGAGGATTTTTACATCTGTATTCATTAGAGAGATTGGTCTGTAATTTCTTTTCTTGTAGTATCTGTGTGGCTTTGGTATTAGGGTGATGTTGGCTTCATAGAATAAGTTAGGTAGCTTTCCTTCCTCTTCAATTTTTTTTGAAGCAGGATTTGAGCAAGGTTGGTACTCTTTCTTTCTTGAATGTTTGGTAGAATTCACATGTGAAGCCATCTGGGCCTGGAGTTTTCTTTTTTGAGAGTTTTTTGATGACTGATTCAAAATCTTTATTTGTGATAAGTTTGTTGAGGTGTCTATTTCTTCTTGAGTGAGTGTTGGTTGTTTATGCTTTTCTAGGGCATTGTCCATTTCATCTATGTTGTCTAGTTTTATAGCATACAGTTGCTCATAGTATCCTCTTATTACCTCCTTAATTTCTGTGGAGTCTTTGGTTATGCCCCCTCCCCCATTTCTGATTTTATTTATTTGCATCCTCTCATCCTCTCTCTCTCTCTCTCTCTCTTTTTTCTCAGCCTCATTAAGGGTCCATTGATTTTTTTATTTTATTTTCTCAAAGAACCAACTGCTGGTTTTGTTCATTTTCTCTATTGTCTTTGTAGTCTCAATTTCATTCATTTCTGCTCTAATCTTTCTTTCCTTCTGTTTACTTTGGGGTCAGTTTGCTGTTCTTTCTCTAATTCCTCCAGGCAAAGTTAATTCCTCAATTTTTGTTCTTTCTCTTTTCTTAATATAGGCATTTGGGGCAATAAATTTCTCTCTCAGCACTGCCTTTGCTGCATTCCATAAGTTTTGATATGTTGTGTTTTCATTTTCATTTGCCTTGAAATATTTATTGATTTTTCTTGTAATTTCTTCCTTGACACACTGGTTGTTTAAGTGAATTTTAGGACCCGGTGCCTGTTATTGATTCCCAACTTCATTCCATTATGATATGAGAAGTGCTTTGTATAATTTTAATAATTTATATAATCTTTTAAAATTTATTGATACTTGCTTTGTGACCCAGCATGTGGCCTGTCCTTTAGGATGATCCATGAGTACTTGAGAAAAAATGTTATCCTGCTGTTGTGGGGTGTAATGTTCTGTAAATGTCTGTTAAGTCTAGTTCATTTATCATAGTATTTAAAATCTGTTTCCTTATTGATGCTCTGTCTAGATGTTCTATCCATTGATGAGAGTGATGTATTGAAGTCTCCAACTATTATTGTAGAGGTGTCTATTTCTCCCTTCATTGTTGTCAGTGTTTGCCTCATGTATTTTAGGGTATTGTGGCTTAGTGGATAAATATTTATGATTGTTATGTCTTCTTGATGAATTGCTCCTTTTATTAATACATAGTATCCTTCTTTGTCTCTTGTTTTACATTTGAAGTCTAATTTATTATTAAATCTTATTTTTTTCTTTTTTACCTTTATTGACAGTCTTCATTTCTCCACTCTTCCTCAGACCTCTCTCTCCTGTCTTTTCCTATATGCCTTTAGTGCTGCCTTTAGTATTTCTCATAGAGCCAGTCTCTTAGTCACAAACTCTCCCAGTGACTGTTTGTCTGATATTTTAAACTCCTCCTTGTTTTTGAAGAACAATTTTTTTGCTGGGTATAGAATTTTTGGTTGGCAGTTTTTCTCCTTCAGAATCTTAAATATGTCAAACCACTGCCTTCTCACCTCCATTTTGTCTGCTGAGAAATCTGCACGTAGTCTTATCGAGCTTCCCTTATGTGTGATGAATTGCTTTTCTCTTGCTGCTTTCAGAATTCTTTCTCTCTCTTTGACATTTGCCAATCTGATTAGTAAGTGTTTTGGAATATGTCTATTTGGATCTGTTCTGTTTGGGGTATGCTGTGCTTCTTGAATCTGTAATTTTATGTCTTTCATAAGAGATGGGAAATTTTCAGTGAATATTTCCTCCGTTAATCTTTCTGCCCCTTTTCCCTTCCATTCCCCTTCTGGGACACCCATAACACATATATCCATGTGCTTCATGTTGTCATTCAATTCCCTGAGACCCTGCTCATATTTTTCCATTCTTTTCTCTGTCTGTTCTTTTGTGTGTAGGATTCAGATGAACTGTCCTCTAGTTCACTAATCCTTTGTTTTGCCTCTTCAGATCTGCTGTTGTAGGTTTCAATTATTTTTTTCATCTCTTCTGTTTTCATCTTTCATTCCTATAAGTTCCACTGTTTGTTTTTTCAAACTTTCATGTTCTTCTTTATGTTCACCCAATGTCCTTATATCCTTCAACTCTTTTGCCATATCTTCCCTCAACTTGATTTGATTTCTTATGTGATTTTGCATGTCTGTTTGAACATCCTTAATTAGTTAACTCCTATATCTCATTTGAAATGTTAATTTATTCCTTTGACTGGGCCATACGTTTGATTTTCCTTGTATGACTCATTTTTTTTTTTTTGCTGGCATCTAGGCATTTGATTTCCTTAATTAGTTTGTTCTGGAGATCATTTTCAGTCTTTTACCTAGGATTTTCTTGTTGGTTGGCTTTGTTCTCTATCTGTTCTTTGGCATTCAGTTCAATTTATTCTAGCCCTTTAGCATAGCTTCTTTTAACTGATCAGATTTTTTCAGCTCTTGTTTTCTGGTTCTTACCCAGCCTATGTGGAACTTTTTTTTTTTAAGACGATCTTCTCAGATATGATCGACCCCTGTCAGATTTTTCCAGACCAGACTGGCCTCCTCTCAGGAGGAAAGAGTCACCAGTATCAGTTTCCCCTAAGGGTGAGACCCTGCGGGTTGTCAGACTTTCCAATGAAGCCTCTAGACTCTGTACTTTTCCTATCCTGCCCAGCCTGTGGCACTTTTCAGCCTGCAGCTTCCCACCAGTGTAAAGTGAGGCAATGTCTTAAATTCTCAGCAGCTTCTGCCTGCCAGTGGTATGGTTGAGACAGAGGCTGAGATAGGAGGTTGGTTTAGCTTGCTTCTGTTTTTCCAGCCCCTGAGGCCTGAAATCCCTGAAAGGGGGCCTCCACTTGAGCTGGGCCCTGCCCCTTTTTCTTGGGGGAAGATACACCCTTTAGGGAATTATCTTCCCCATTTACCTGACTAATTACTTTGTCTCTCAGCCATGCCTACATTCCGCCCTTGCCTGGGGCAGTGCTGAAGCTTGAGAGTGCTTGCAGTTCTATTTAATGAGCTGTTAAGAATTTTTTAAAAAAGAGGAAAAAAAGCTGGGTTTGCCAGTCAAAACTTGGAGTTGGTACATGGCTCCGCGTGTCTCCAGGTTCTATGTGCCCACTTTTCTTGGGACCTAACCCTTTTCCAGTATAATGTGCTGTCCGACTCAAAAAGCCTCTGTTGTTTTTTTCTGTTGGTCCTGACCCTCTCTGCTGGGGCAAAAACTCTGGCTCCTTTAGTGCTTACTACAGTTTTAATTTTGCTCAGAGTCTGTTTTCAGCAGTCGGAATTTGTTATTAATTCCACTATTGGAGCTTGGTTGAGCTTTGTCCCTAGTAATATCTGTTTCTTTTTACCTTGGGAACCATGTGCCATGCCCATGCAGGAGGGGTGCTGGCCTCCCTGGCTTGGAAGACTTACAGTTTTGTGTGAGAATTCAGTCATTCCACCTGTTTCAGACTGGTGTATGATGTGTGTCCGGCCACTGAAGTCCCCCAAACGTTGTTCCATTCAGTTCCTGGGTATTTACTAGCTGCTCTGGAGGACTAGCTAAATTCCGTATCTCTCTATGCCGTCATCTTGCCCCACCTCTTTGTCCCATAGTAACCTTTTTTTTTTTTTACCTGACAATCAATGTTCCTACTTTTTTGTCGTCCACTACTTTACAGTGGGATTTTTGTTGGGTCTCACAACTCTGAAATGCAAGTGGAGAAATCATGGCTTCCATTTTAGAGATGAGGAAACTGAGCCTTGGTGACTGGAAAAGTCTTACTCTGGGTGACCCAGCTAGTCAGTGGAGCTGCTGGGACATGAACGCAAACTTTCTTGGCTTAAAGCCATTGCAGCTTTTCTTTGTTGCATAGTAACCATTTTTAATGCAAACTACCTGCCAGACACTATGCTAAATGCTCTGTATGCACTGTCATTTAATCCCACCATCAAATCTATACATTTGCTCACATTAGCACAAATCATCTCCCTCCCTCCTTTTACACTTCTTATTCTCCCTGACCTTTATATCCTGTCCCTTCACACCTTCCCAGAAACTTTACATTATTAATTATCCCTTCTCTCTTCTGTTTATTCAGCCATTCCCACTCAATGGAATATTTTCATTGATATTAAACATGCTCAAGTCTCTCCAATCTTACCAAAACAAAGTTTCCCTTACATTTACATCCCTCTCCAGCTACTGCTTAGCTTCCTTCTTTCCTTTATAACCAAACTTCTTAAAATAATTGCGCCCTCCATTTCCCTCTCACTTCTCAACAATCTCAGATCTGACTTCCAATCCACTCAATCTGTGGTAATAAGGTCACCATTGACCACAAAGTCCCACTAAATCCAAGCAAAATTTGATAGTCATGATTGTTTTTTCCTTGAAATACTTTCACACATTGGCTTCTGTGACCCATCCCTCCTCTTGGTTGTCCTCCTATTTCTCTAGCCACTTGTTTCAGTTTCCTTTATAGACTCCTTCTTTTTTTACCTGGTCATTCAGTGAAGTTCCTCAAGATTCAATCTAGGCACTCGCTCTTCTTAGATAACCTTCTTCTAGACCCTCTGTTATATCCATGGCTTTAAATACTACCCACATGCAGATGACTCACACTTTTATCTCTAGACCATTTCTTTCCTCTGAGAGCCAGATCTGAGTATTATAGGAATAATAACTAACAAATAGTAGAATAGTGCCTGCCATATAGCTGGTACTATATAGTGTTATTGTTAGTATTACTAGTACTATTACTAGTATACTCTTCACCAAAAGCTTTCACCTTAGCCTACCAGGAAAGTTGGGGTGTTTTCTTTGTTTCTGTGGAGAGGTGGGGTTACATTGCCAATAAGCAATTTTATAATCTTTCAGTAGGAAAATCAGATTTACTTGACAGATTTTGCTAGACTATAAAGTAATATTGTATTTACCACATCATAGCATCTGCTTCACAATTAAGGGAGAGTTGAGTTTGTATAGTACTATCTATAGAATGCTACTGTTCTAGGCACTTCTACCTACATTATCTTAATCCTCACACTTGCCCTTTGAGGTAGGTATTATTATTCTAACATTTTATAGGTGAAGAAGCCAAGACTCAAAGAAGGAGATAGCATGTTTGAGGGCCCACAACTATTGATTAAAATTGCTAAGAGCTGTCCTAGAGGCCCTAAGAGCCCAGGAGGGATCTTCAAAGAGGAGCCTGACACTACACCCTCTAACCTAGCAGAGTCCCTCTGACAAGCCTAAGTAGGGACCAGGGAGACCTTTGGTTGATCAATGATATCTTCATTGACATAAGGCTTTTCCAAACAACTTTTATATCCCTGATCACCTGATCTCTATCCTCAATGGACCCTTAGATACTCCACTCTCACTTCATTCACATTAGTAATTATCTCCCAGTTCCACTAGATTCCACCCCATCCCCTATTCCGTGGGCAGCCACTTCAGTGTTACTGTCTCCGAGATCCTTGCCTTCACTGTCCTCTTTCTCCCTTTTTGCTCTCATAGTCCTAGAACACTGCTAGAGGGAGTCCAAGCAGACCAATATAAATTCATGCTGTCCAGTTTCAATTTGGCCCTTGCAAGTGCTCAGCAACCCTTTTATTTGTCTCATGCATTCCTTGGCATTCTTCCCACAAAGGCTGTTCCAGACCTCTTTCTCTTCAAACTCCAAATTCCAATCCCCCTCCACTGCCACTTCTACTTCTGCAGACTCCATATTAAACACTTTTAACAAATGAACTGTCCCTCCTGCCACAAATCATCAACATCTTTCTCCCTTCCATCATTGTCCTCTATTTAGCATCTATTTCCTTTCCTGGGAAGGCAGCTGATGTTATAGATCTGGATCTCTTATTTATCCTTCTAGAGATATTTTATGACTCTCTTTCAAACAAAAAATATGGAGAAGAGGGAACTTGTACTGGTTGTTAAAGATTAGTAGGATTTGGATAGGTGGAGAGAAAGATGATATTCCAAGCAGAGGAAATATTCCGGATAAAGACAGAAGTGGGAATGAATGAGATGTATTTAGAAAACAGGGTATATCAAGTAGAGCAGTCTATCAAGAAATATTCCCAGCTGCTGCCTCAACTGCTACTTCTCCTTTTTCAATTCTGACTTCTGCTTGATTATTGCTCCCCTCCCTGCCCTGCTCTACTTACCAGCTCAGTGGAAATCTGAGACTACATGGCCCCTCACCCATCCTGTCTTGCCTGGCCCTCTGTTACTATTTATTGAGCTTTCACCCCAACCATCTGTTTCAGCCCTGCTAAAGAGGTCCCAGTTCCTTCCTGAGTGACACGCCTAGCCATCCACCTTCCATTTCCTTGGACACATGGACAATTTCCCCACACCACTGAAAACAGGACAATGAATATAGATGAAATATTGGGAATATGCTATTGATTTTACATAGGATATACGGAGGTCAAAACAACAGGTATAAATTATGCAACAGAGATGCAACTAGCGAAATCCAGACTCTGAGAAATTCTAGTAAAAAAAGAGCCTGATTTCTTCAACAAAAAAATCGCAAGGGAAAAAAAAAGATGGAGGGAGAACTTTTTGTTTAAAAGTAACATATATCGGGCAGGCCACGATGGCTCAGCAGGCAAGAATTCTCGCCTGCTATGCCTGAGGACCCAGGTTCGTTTCCCGGTGCCTGCCCATGTAAAAAAAAAAAAGTAACATATATCTGCCAATCATAATATGTGGCCTTTATTGGACGTTGAATTAAACAAAACATTGTAAAACCAAAACAATTACATTTATGAGACTATTGGAAACTTGAATATTAATGTAGGATTCGATATATTAAAAATTTATTTTACATGTGCTAATGGTATTGCAATTATGTTTTTTTTTAAATTTAAAGATCCCTCCTTTTTAGAGTTACATACTAAAATATTTAGGTATGGAATTCTATCATGTTTGGGATTTGCTCCAAAATAATATAGGAGGGAGGAAGTGTATGGAGGTATAGATGAAACAAGATTGCCTAAGAGTTGATACTAATTGAAACAGTATTTGGTACATAGGGATTCATTATACTATTCTGTCTACTTTTGTACATGTTTTAAATTCTCCCTAAAAAAGTTTTAAAACAATATTATTGAATTGTCAAGCATATGATTAAAGTCTGTTTATTACTCTGAAGGAGTGGAAACAGGAGGAGCGAGAATTTGAGAAGAGGAGGATCTGAAACATGCTCTGTAGAGAAAGTGCCAGGGAATGTACAAGACTAATAAATGGGTTGCTGAGCATTTGCAAGGGTCAAGTTGAAATTGGACAGCACAAATTTATATTGGTGTGCTGGTTTGAATCTGTTGTGGACCCCAGAAAAGCCATGTCCTTTAATCTTCATTCAATATTGCTGGGTGGGAGTGTTTTGATTGTTTCCATAGAGATGTGACTCACCCAGTTGTGGGTGGTAACTTTTGATTAGATGGTTTCCATTGAGATGTGTCTCCACCCATTCAAGGTGGAGTTGCCTACTGGAGCCCTTTAAGAGGGAAACATTTTTGGAAAAAGCTACTGTGCCCACACAGCCAGAGACCTTTGGAGATGAAGAAAGAAAATGCCCCTGGGGGAGCTTCATGAAACAAGAAGCTGGGAGAGCTAGCAGATATCTCCACGTTCGCCATATGCCTTTCCAGTTGAGAGAGAAACCCTGAAAGTCATCAACCTTCTTGAACCAAGGTATCTTTCCCTGGATACTTTAGATTGGACATTTCTATAGCCTTGCTTTAATTTGAACATTTTTATAGGTTTAGAACTGTAAACTTGCAACTTAATAAATTCCCCTTTTTAAAAGCTATTCCATTTCTGGTATGTTGCATTCTGGCAGCTAGCAAATGAGAACAATTGGTCTGCATGTTTCTCCCTCCAGCAGTGTTGTAGGACCATGAGAGCAGAAAGGGAGAAAGAGGACAATGGAGGCAGGGTTCTGAGAGACAGTAACACTGAAATGGTTGCTCATGGAATAGGAGATGGGGAGGAATCTAGTGGAACTGGGAGATAATTACCGATGTGGATGAAGTGAGAGGTGGAGTATCTAAAGGTCCATTAAGAGCAGGTGATCAGGGATATAAAAGTTGTTCAGAAAAGCCTTATGTCAATGAAGATATCATTGATCAACCAAAGGTCTCCCTGGTCCCCAGTTTGGCTCGTCAGAGGGACTCTGCTAGGCTAGAAGGGTGTAGTGTCAGGCTCCTTTGAAGTTCCCTGCTGGGCCCTTAGGTTTTAAATGTTCTCAGATGCCCCTAGGATTGCTCTTAGCAATGACTGAGAGTTTAAGTAGGTGGATTTCATCTCTAAAACTGAAAGATGCATGGTGGGAGTAATTAAAAAAAATTACCTTGGGATTTGTTTTATTATTGCATCTGTCCTGCAAGTTTGATAATATTTCAAAATTAAAAAGTTTTTTCTTTAAGACTATTTATTGTGTCTTTACTGTGATCCAGGTACCATACTAAAATTTTATAAATATATACATATAATACTTATTTAATTCTCACAACTGTGTATAAGAAAGTGTTACTATTGTCATTTTTTCTTCAAAAATGTATCTTGTTTTTTTAAAATACTTTTGACAAATCTTTATACACATACAGTACAACCATATTATACAATCAACACCTCATAAAATCATCACATAGTTGTGTACTCATCACCATGATCATTTTCAGAACATTTGCAGCACTTCAGAAAAAGAATTCAAAGAAAATGGAAAAAACTCATACATCTCATACTCCTTACGCCTCTCTCTTATTGACCCACAGTATTTCAATCTACCTAATTTTTACCCTTTATCTCCCCCTGTTATTATTATTACTTTCAATCCTTATTTTTTATTTTAAATATTTTTATTGAGAAATATCCACACACATACAGTCCAACAATACTATACAATCAGTGGCTCACAATATCATCACATAGTTGTACATTCTTCACCATGATCATTTTTAGGATATTTGCATCACTCCAGAAAAAAATAAAAAGAAAAAATAATAATTTATACATCCCATGCCCCTTACCCCTCCCTCTCAGTGACCCACAATATTTCAATCTACCCAATTTTTACCCTTTATCTCCCCCCCTGTTATTTATTTTTTATCCTTTTTATTTTTTCACTCATCTGTCAATACCCTGCATAAAAGGAGCATCAGACCAAGGTTTTCACAATCACATAGTCACATTGTAAAAGCTATTTAGTTATGCAGTCCTCTCAAGAAACAAGTCTACTGGAACACAGTTCAACAATTTCAGGTACTTCCCTCCAGCCACTCCAATACATCATAAACTAAAAAGAGATATCTATATAATGCATAAGAATAACCTCTGGGATAACCTCCTGAATCTGTTTGAAATCTCTCAGCCACTGAGACTTTCTTTTGTCTCATTTCTCTCTTCCCTCTTTTGTTCAAGGCTTTCTCATTCCTATGATGCTGGACCTGGTTCATGTCCGGGAGTCAGGTTCCCACATTGCTAGGGAGATTTACACCCCTGGGAATCATGTCCCACGTATTGGGGAGGGCAGTGAGTTCACCTGCAGAGTTGGCTTACAGCGAGAGGCCACATCTGAGCAACAAAAAGATTCTCTGTGGGGTGACTGTAAGGCATAATTATCATTACACTTAGCTTCTCCTTTGCTGGAATAAATTTCATTGGGGCGAGCCCCAATTGAGGGCTCAGCCTATTGAATTTGTTGTCCCCACTGCTTGCCAGAATATCAGGAATTCCCCAGATGGAGAAATTGAATACTTCTTCCTTTCTCCCCATCCCCCAAGGCAACTTTATAGATACTTTTTTATCCTCTGCCCAAATTACTCTGAGATATATCAGGGCATCACACTAACCTGTACAAACCTTAATGGTTCTTAATGAACTCACACACTATTTAAGATTCCATGTTCTTATGGTATTCAACTAAACTGACCATACAAGTTAAATTAGATAATGTGCTACCCAAAATATAAATTTTCCACCAAATGAATATCTCCCTTTTGGTCACAAAGGTTGAAGTTTGAAATATGGTCCATATCATCCTTTACCCAGAATTCTGATTTACCTTAGTCCTATCAAGATCAGCTTCATTCATGTCTCTAGATGAAGTCTGATCACTTTTTCAGCTTTTTTGAACAGTTCCTGTATGGGGTACTGCTGACTTTCATAGCTTCAGAGCTCTCACTCTGAGTTTCAGGTGTCACATAAATACCCGAAGATTCAGGGAACAACCAGGTTATATACAAATAGCTCAATATCTCAGAATTTAGAAATATCAGTTACAACTCCTAAATATATGTAACTGTTCTAAGAGCTTACAATCTAGGAACCTTTAACAACAGGCCCCAACCTGATAACCCATGCTCTCAACTTCAATTCTCTGAGTTTATGTATTATAGTTTGTCCATATGAGTGAAGCATGATAATGTTTTTTTGTGTGTCTGCCATTTCATTCAATGTACTGTCTTTAGGGTTCACTCACCTAATTGTATACCTCATAAAAAAGATCTGTTTCTTAACCTGACTTGTAATAATTCAGTAAGCTATACATTTGATTTGTGTGGTTTGTGTGGTTTTCTGCATCTCTGCTTTATTTTACAATGAAAAGATTTTTTAAAACGAAAAAATATCATTTCTCGTAGAGGCCCTCTAAATTACAACCTACCTTTCACACCACTATCCCATTACCCTGTGTGCTGGTTTGAACAGAAGTATGCCCCCTAAGAAAAGCCATGTTTTGATATAAAACCCATTCCTTAAAGGTAGAATAATCTGTATTCAATACTGTATGTTTGAAACTGTAATGAGATCATCTCCCTGGATGATGTGATTTAGTCAAGAGTGGTCGTTAAATTGGATTAAGGGATGACATGTCTCCACCCATTTGAGTG
>PVIY010057627.1:0-12807 GCA_004026745.1 Myrmecophaga tridactyla
AAAAGAATCATATTTTTGAAGTATTTCTTGAGAGAACTAATTCATACTTCTAGTGTTAATCAGTGGGACATGTAGGTCTATACAACCCCTTTCAATCCTGTTCATCTTCAATATGGTAATATTACTTATACACCCACTAGAGAATCACCTTCACTCCTATCTATTCCCTTACATTGGAGTTCAACCTCATTAGCTAATGGTTCACCCATATCTAGTTTCTATGTAACTCTAGGTCCCCTAAATTCTGTATTATAAGCCTCTGATTATACCTTGTGGAATCATACAGTATCTATCCTTTTATGTCTGGCTAATTTCACTCAGCACTATGTCCTCAAGTCTTATCCATCTTGTCATGTGTTTCAGGATGTCATTTTGTCTTACTGCTGCATAATATTCCATTGGATGTATGCACCACATTTTGTTGATCCATTCATTTGTTGATGGGCATTTGGTTTGTTTCCATCTTTTGGTGATTGTGAATAATGCTACTATGAACATCAGTGTGCAAATATCTGTTTGTGTTGTTGCTTTCAGCTCTTCTGGGTATACACCAAATACTGCTACTGTTGGGTCATGGGGCATGTTGATATTTAGCTTCCTAAGGAACTGCCAAACAGTCTTCCATAGTGGCTGCACCATTATACATTCCCACTAGCAGTGCGTAAGTGTCCCAGTTTCTCCACATCCTCTCCAACATTTATAGTTTTCCATTTGTTTAATAGCAGCCATTCTTATATGTGTGATGTGGTATCACATTGTAGTCCTGATCTGCATTTCCCTTATAGCCAATGAAAATGAGCATCTCTTCATGTACTTTTGAGCCATGTGTATTTGCTCTTCAGAAAAATGCCTATTCATAACTTTAGCCCATTTTATAATTGGGTTCTTTGTTCTTTTGTTGTTGAGTTGTATGATTTCTTTGTGTATACAGGAAATCAAACCTTTGTCCAAGATATGATTTCCAAATATTTTCTCCCATTGAGTTAGCTGCTTCTTCACCTTTTTGACAAAGTCTTTTGAGGTGCAGAAGCATTTGATTTTGAGGAGTTCCCATTTAACTATTTTTTCTTTTGTTTCTTGTGCTGTGGGTGTAAAGTTTAGGAAGCTACTTCCTATTATTAGGTCTTGAAGATGATCCCCTACATTTTCTTCTAAAAGCCTTATGGTGCTAGTTCTTATATTTTGGTGTCTGATACACTTTGAGTTAATTTTTATGTACGGTGTAAGATAGGGGTCCTCTTTCATTGTTTTGGCTATTGATATCCAGTTCTTCCATGCCCAATTATTGTGTCCCAGTGCAGAGGATTTGAGGGCTTTGTCAAAAATCAGGTGACCATAGGTCTATTTCTGCACTGTCAATTTGATTCTATTTGTCGACCCTTCTATCTTTGTGTCAGTACCATGCTGTTTTGACCACTGTGGTTTTATAATAGGTTTTAAAGTCAGGTAGTGTTAATCCTCCCACTTTGTTCGTCATTTTTAGGATGTTTTCAGCTATTCAGGGTCTCTTTCCCATCCAGATGAATTTGGTAATTAGCTTTTCCAAATCGTCAAAGTAGGTTGTTGGAATTTTGATTGGTACTGTGTTGACTTTGTAGATCAATTTTGAGAGAATTGACATCTTAAGTATATTTAGCCTTCCTATCCATGATCAGGGAATGTCTTTCCACCTATTTAGATTTTCTTTGATTTCTTTTAGTAATGTTATGTATTTTCTGTGTACAAGTCCTTTACATCCCTAGTTAAGTTCATTCCTAAGTATTTGATTCTTTTAGTTGCTATTTGAATAGAATTTTTTCCTTAGTCAAGAATTGCTAGGTAATTGCTTGTGTACAGAAATTGCTTGGCAATTGTGTAATTGCTTGTGTATAGAAATTACCTAGGTAATTGCTTGTGTATAGAAATGTTACTGATTTTTGCACATTAATTTTGTATCCCACCACCTTGCTGAATTTGTTTATTAGCTCAAATAACTTTGCTGTAAATTTCTCAGGATCTTCTAAGTATAGTATCATATCATCTGCAATGATGAGAGCTTTACTTCTTCCTTTCCAGTTTGGATGCCTTTTATTTCTTTGTCCTGTCTGATCACTCTAGCTGGAATTTCTAGCACAATGTTGAATAACAGTGGTGACAGTGGACATCCTTGCCTTGTACCTGATCTTAGGGGGAAAGCTTTCATTCTCTCTCCATTGAGTACAATGCTGGCTATCAGTTTTTCATGCATTCCCTTTATCATATTGAGGTAGTTATCTTTGATTCCTATCTTTTGGAGTCATTTATGAGAAAAGGATGCTGAATATTGTCGAATGCTTTTTCAGCATCAATAGACATGATCATGTGATTTTTGCCTTTTAATTTGTTAATGTGCTGTATTACATTAATTGAGTTTCTTGAGTTGAACCATCCTTGCATTCCTGGTATAAACTCTGCTTGGTCACGATGTATAATTCTTTTAATGTGCTGTTGGGTTCAATTTGCTAATATTTATTGAGAATTCTTGCATCTATGTTCATTAAGGAGAGTGGCCTGTAGTTTTCCTTTCTTGTAGCATCTTTATCTGGTTTTGGTATTAAAATGATATTAGCTTCATAAATGAGGTAGGTAGAGTTACTTTTCCTCAATTTTTTGGAAAAATTTGAGCTGGATCGGTGTTAGTTCTTTCTAGAATGTTTGATAAAATTCCCCTGTGAAGCCATCTGGCCCTGTGCTTTTCTTTGTAGGAAGATATTTTGATGACTGATTGAATCTCTTCACTTGTGATTGGTTTGTTGAGTTCTTCCATTTCTTCCTGAGTCAGTGTAGCTTGTTTGTGGGTCTCCAGGGATTTGTCCATTTCATCTAAATTGTCTAGTTTGTTGGCACATAGTTGTTGATAGTATCCTCTTATGATTTCTTTTATTTCTTCAGAGACTGTGGTAACACACTCCTTCTCATTTCTGATTTTGTTTATTTGCATCCTCTCTTTTTTTCTTAGTCAGTTTTGCTAGTGGCCCATCAATTTTATTGATTTTCTCAATTTTCTGGTTTATTGATTCTTTCTATTGTTCTTTTGTTCTCCCATTCATTTATCTCTGCTTTAATCATTGTCATTTCTCTTCTTCTATTTGCTTTGGAGTTAGTTTGCTGTTCTTTCAAAAGTTCCTCCAGGTTTGCTGTTAAGTCCTCGATATTTGCTCTTTCATGTTTTTTAATATAGGCATTAGGGCAGTAAATTTCCCTCTCAGCACAGCCTTTGCCATATCCCATAAGTTCTGTATTCTCACTTTCATTCATCTCCAGATAGCTACTGATTTCTCTAGCAATTTTTTCTTTGATCAACTGGTTGTTTAAGAGTGTGTTATTTAATCTCTATTTATTCGTGTATGTTCTCCTTCTTTGGTGGTTATTGAGATCCAGCTTCATCCCATCATGATCAGAGAAAGTGTTTTGAATAATTTCAATGTTTTTAAATTTATAAAGACCTGTTTTGTGCTCCAGTATATGATCTATCCTAGAGAATGTTCCATGAGCACTAGAGAAGAATGTATATCCTTGTATTTTGGGGTGCAATGACCCATATATGTCTGTTAGGTCTAACTCATTTATCAAGTTATTTAACTTCTCTATTTCCTTGTTATAGAGGAGAGTGGTTTATTGAAGTCTCCTGCTATTATTGTTGAAAAATCTATCACTCCCTTCAGATTTGCCAATGTCTGTCTCATGTACTTTGGAGCTCCTTGATTGGGAGTATAAACATTTATGATCGTTATATCATCTTGGTGAACTGACCCTTTAATTAGTATATAGTGGCCTTCTTTGTCTCTTATGATGTCTTTACATTTAAAGTCTATTTTGCCCAATATTAGTGTAGCCATTCCTGCTTTGTTTTCGCTATAACTTTCTTGGAAAATCTTTTTCCATCTTTTCACTTTCATTCTATTTATATCTTTGTGTCTAAGATGAGTCTCTTGTAAGCAGCATATAGCTGGATTATGTTTCTTAATCCATGCTGCCAATCTGTGTCTTTTAATTGGTAAGTTTAGTCTATGACCATGACACCTGGGTTCTCAACACGGGCATCTTCAAAAAGGGCAGCCTGAGTGGCCTCATTGAAGTCAAAGGGCAGATCCGTGGACATGGTGATGAAGTGGCTGGTGCCAGAGAGCAGCAGCTGCTACACCAACAGGATGACCAGTGAGACGCTGCCTGAAGGGTGCTACCTGAAGATTCTGGCAGACAGCAAGCCATGCACGTGGATGGTGCGTGACAGCCACCCTGGACTCTGACTCCAACTACTTTGCTGGCCCAGAGCTGCCGCTTACTTGGGGCTGGTCTGCGGACCGGCAGGCAACCACTGCTAACCTGCACTAATGTTAGCCTGCAGGAAGGGGCAGGGCCCAGGTAGCCCCTTCTGGCTTGAGAGCCTGGACACTTTTATTTATGCTCATTTAAATCGGGAAGGACTGAGGGCGGGAGCTTCCTTCCATGAGCACCCTGCTTTCACCCTGTGTTGGGAACTGGACTAGTTCCTTGTGCATTGGTCTCTCTCTCTCTCTGTGGCTGCAGAAGGCGTGGACACTGCCCTTGGGAGGCCATTCCCCTGCCCAGATGACACCAAAGCTTCTAAACATGATGGGGAGTAGCCTGGAGGCCAGACCCCCTTTTCTCCTCTTCATGGAATAAAGGTTTTATTTCTGAAAAAAAATTAACAAAATAGAAAATTGATATTAAAAATAAAGAAAATTAACAAAGCCAAAGATCATTATTTGAAATGACCAACAAAATTAATAACCCCCAATAGACTGATCAAACAAGAAAAAAGAGAAAAATTACTGTACCAATATCATTACAGACCTATAGACATTAAAATAATATCAGAATATTATGAGAATTTTATGCTGAGAAATTCAACTCAGATGAAATTAGCAAATTCTTTGAAAAATACTACCAAAACAAACACAAGATAAAATAGTAAATCCGAATAGCCCTAAAACTATTACAAAATTAAACCCATTATCAAAAATATTCCTACAAAGAAAACTCTAGACCCAGAAGATTTCACAGGTAAATTCTATCAAACAATTAAAACACAAAATTTAATTTGAGGTGAATGATAGACCCAGACATAAAAGGTAAAACCATAAAACTTTTAGAGAAAATCATTAAGAGAATATCTTTTGACCTGGGAAGAATAAAGATTTCTTAGGTCACAAAAACCAATAATCATAGAAGAAAAAGATGATAAATTAGACTTCATCAAAATTTAAAACTTCTGTTCAAACTGGAAGAAAATGTTCACAAAACAGATATCTGACCAAAAAAAACTGTTATCCAGGCTACATAAAGAACTCCCACCATTCAACAACAAAAAGACCAACAACACAATAAAGCAAAATAGGCAAAAGATTTTAAAAGACACAAATCACCAAAAAAAAAGAAAAAGTGCTCAATATCATTAGCCTTCAGGAAAATATAAATTAAAGCCACAATGAGGTACCACTATACTCAACAGAATGGCTAAAATTATAAAGACTGATTCTACCAAGTCTTGGCAAGGATGGGAAGCTATTGGAATTCTCATACATTGTTAAGAGTGAGAAATAGTACATCTGCTGTAAAAAACGATCTGCTAGTTTCTTATAAAACTCAATATACATTATGCTAAGACTGAGCAATTCACTCATCGGTATATGCCCAAGAAAATTAAAAATACATATCCATAAAAAGAGATACAGGAATGTTCATGGTGGCTTCACTTCAGTAGCCAAACACTGGAAACTGCCCAAGTGTCCATCAATAGAATAATGGATAATCAAATTGTGGTGTATTCATATGATGTAATTTTATTCATTGATCAGGAATGAACAACTCATTTCATCCATCAACAGGTGTGAACCTGAAAACCATCATGCAGAGTGAGAGAAGCCTTATTCAAAAGAGTAATTACCACATGATTCCATTTATATGAAGTTCTAGAACAGAACAAAACCAATCTTTGATACGAAAAAATCAAATATTCATTGCCTTACAGAGGGGAAGTTAGCAGAGATGGACTGGAAAGAGACATGAAGGAATTTCTGGGATTATGGTAATGTTCAATATCTTGATCAGAGTTTGGATTATAAAGACGTATGGATTCGACAAAACTCATTTTATTACATGTAAATCTTATTCCAGAACAAAAGTGTAAGCATTGGATTCTAGTTGATATGCATACTATAGTATTTAGAGAAGTGTACTTACATCTGTAATTTACTTTGAAATGTATTCTTAAAATGAAATGGATAATTGGTCGATAGTGATGAATCAATGCATGCAAATGTGTTAAAGAATAGTAAAATGCTAATGGTGAATATCTGGATAATCGCTATAAAATTATTTTGCCTTAGCTGTATGTTTGAAATTTTTCATAATAATATGTTGGGGGGGAACAAAAGCAGATCAGTGTGCATGGTCCATCAGTGTACTTTTTTTTAGTTTAGAAGTATAAATATATTCAATATATCTGCTGAGAAGTATATTAAAATTTTTCTGGAAGGCTATAAAAAAAGTACTTGGAAACAAAGTATGGTATATCCATAACAATGAAATATTATTTGCCAATAACAAGAAATAAAGTATTTACACAAACTACAACATGATGAATCTTAAAAACATTATGCTACGTGAAAGTCGGTCGCACATAATGAATGATTCCACTTATATGAAAAGTCCAAAATAGACAAATTATAGATGAGTCAGGAAGTAGATTTGTGGTTTGCCTGGGACTGGTAAGCCAGTGGGGCAGAAAAAGGGAGTGACTGCTAATGGATTTGGGTTCCTATTTTAGGGTGATAGTATGCTACAATTAGCTATGATACTTGCATACTTCTGAATATACTAAAAACCACTGAATTGTACATGTTAAATGCATGAATTTTACGGTATGTGGACTATGTCTTAAAAAAATCAATCTTTAGTAGGACCTAGTTACCTTGGGGGAGAGAGAGGCTAAGGGTTGGAAAAGATTTTTATGACTTTCAAAAATGTTTGAATTCATTTCACTGAGCAGTGTTATAGTTTCTTAGGCTGCTGAAAGCAGATACCATGAAATGGGTTGGCTTTTAACAATGGGAATTTATTAGCTTACAAGCTTACAGCTTTGGGGCTGTGAAAATGTCCAAATGGAAGCATCATCAATGGAATGATGCTTTCTTTCCAAAGACAGGTTGCCAGCAATCCTTGCCTCCCCTGCGACAGACATGGCAAGGCACCTGACAACATCTGCTGGTCTCGCCCGTCTCTTCTGGGTTTCATTGATTTCAGCTTCTTGCTTCCATGGCTTTTTCTCTCTGTCTGAATTTCATTTTCTTCTAAAGGACTACAGTAAGAGGATTAAGACCCATGCTGGGCCATGTCTTACTGAAGCAACCACATCAAAAGGTCCTACTTACAATAGGCTTACACCTACAGGAATGGATTAGCTTCAAGAACATGAATTTCTGGGGTATATACAGTTCCAAACCATCACAAGCATAAAATATTTCTTTAAATATAGTTTTAAGAGAAAACCATGGATAGTTCACCAGAACATAAGGAACGGGATGCAGAGCCGAAAGTGAAGATGTTGGCTGGGATTAGAAGGGATCTCTTCCCAGGGTGTTAGAGAAAAGCTTACAAAGACAGGTACAAAAGTAAGTTTATGAGAGTAGGGAACTGCAGTGTAAGGCTGCTGATGCATTTTCTGCAGAAGTTAAAGTGGGATGGAGATGGCTTAGAGAACTTGAAGAGAGTAACAAAAGTCTGGGGTAGTTCCTAGTTGAATAGGTAAGATGGGGAGTGGGGATGCAAGGATGGATGAAACAGGGTTCTTTTTTGCACAAAGGGAATAAATTTGGGTCTCTAAATTATCAGGCATAAAATTTGATGCGTGTGCTCAGGGGCTGCCATCATCATATATTGATCATTGATCAGAGCAGTCTGGGTCAGGTGTCAGCTGGAGTCCTGCTTCCATCCTTGGTCGTTGTGTGGCCTTGGGCAGATCAGCACCTCTGAGCCTCAGCAGTCATCCTTATCAATAAAATGGGGAAAGTAACTCCTACTCCATAATTTTTGTGAAAACTGAATGATGAAGGTAAACTTAGCACAATATTTGGCACAAAACATTTGATAAATGATAGCTACCATTAATTATTAGCCATTCATATTAAAGCCACTACTATGAAATAATGCTAAGCATTTATTATAGGTAATAATAATTGCAGGTACCTTGTGTCAGGCTTTGTGCCAAATGCTTTACATATATAATCCAATGTACTACATAACACCACTGTAGAATAAGTACTATTATCAACTGCTTTTTCACAAATGAGGAAACTGAGGCTTAGATCAAGACACTTTCCCACAGTCCCACAGCTGGTGAATAGCATAACCCAAATGATCCCAAGCCCCTCTGATTCCAAGTCCACAGGCTTCCCCTTAGAAGAATACCGCCAGCGAGATCCTGCCTGTGAAGTTCTGGCTGTGACAAGGGTATATGTTGCTGATACCCATTCTGGTTCTGAGGCCTCATTGCATCTGGTTAAAGCAAAGTTTACCCCAAAAGTTGTATAACGAATTCAGAAAATTATTTCCGAAGACGTGAAGGAAGTTAGAGACAGGAAATCTTAGAAAAAGGCGCTCAGTCCATGGGCAGGACCCATGCGATACACTGGCCCATCCAATCAATCAGTTGAATGCGCATGCCTGTCGAAGACCTTTTAGGTATGGGCAACACCATAAAGCCATCCAACTTTTTTTCAAAAACATCTGCATCTTTGGGAACAAATGTGCATTATATACTAATCAGAATCAGAAAAAAAATCAAAGCTTAATTCCCACTACCTATCTGAAAATCAACTTGACCTAATATAAGCCTCTAATAGATGTTATTTACATAAAAATCTGAAAAATAGGAATTGGGCCATACATTTACTTTGTTTCCATTGTTGTAAACATGTACTTATAGGCAGAAAGCAATGTTATTCTGTGGAAATAATTTCTTAAATCTCCTTGAACCCTAAAATTCTTTGTTATAAGTTTCTTCTCCCTGTAACTTACCAAGAGGCTGATTTTCAGATGTTACAGACTTATGTCTTGAAATACAAAATTTCTGAATTGACAAGGAATTCTCTCTCCAAAACCCAGATTTTAACTGAATATGGAACAGTAACAGGTTAACTCTGCATGGGTCCAAATTCGATATGACTCAATTGGCCAAGAAAGTAGATCACATCTAAATCCTGTTTTAAAAGAAAACTATACCATGGCAAATTAAAGATGACTACCAATTATCTGATAATTTTCCCATTGAGTAGTGAGGCCTCTGTCTCTTCCATTTGAATCTGAGCTGACTCTGTGATTGATCGACCAACAGAATATGACTGAAATCCTGCCGTGCGGTTTCTGGGCCCAGAACCTCAAAAGATTGGCAATTTCCACTTTCTGTCTCTTGAAATAGACATTCTTAGATCCCAGCTGTTGTGCTATGAGGAAACCCAGAAGCCCCATGAAAAAAACTATATCTAGTGAAACCTAGGCCCCTGGCTGAGCTCCCAACCAATAGCAACTTGCCATCCAGGTGAGTGAGCCCTGTCGTCAAACTGATTCCTCTTGCCCAATGTGAGACATCCCATCCGATGCCAGAGGATCCGGAACAGCCATCCCTGCCAAGTCCTGCCCAAACTGCAGATGAGTGAATAATGACTGCTGCTCTAAGCCACTAACTTCAGGGGTAGTAACCACCACCTGCCATAAGATACTGGAACACTCCCCCACATTACATAGCTCTAATCCTGAACTGATTTTCTCAGTGTGAAAGCCGGAGCACACCAACTCCACCAAATCCATCATCCATGTGCTTCAAAAAGGCCATGCAGCTGTCGCCCCCTCGTGCATGCCCACGACAACCTCTCTAACGTGTACTCTCTTTCTAATAAACTTCCCATTTAATAAACTTTACTACCTATACCTACTGGCCCACTCATCTCTGAATTCTTTTAGTTTAGAGATGATCGAACCTGGTTTGGGCCTCAGCTGGCATCACTGCCAGCAGCAGGGCACCTTACACATTCTGGCAAGGCCGGCAAGAGTGATTACAAAGGACCCGAGGACAGCAGCATCTTTCATGAGACACCGACCCTCGACCCCTGCCTTTCGGCTGGAATAAGGTACAGCTCGTAGCTTAAGTTATGAACGGTACCAGCCACCTCAGGGCCACTTGGAACAGAAGCCACCAGGAACCTGTGATTGATGTGTAGAGTTTGGGGCACTGGAAGTGGGAGTGCCCCCGAAGACCAGAAGAGCCCCAAGGACAGAGAGAGCCTCCAAGGCCCTATTCACAAGGTAGAAAGGCAAGTCACTGGGCCTGAGAGAGGGTCGAGCCCCCAAGAGGGGAGCGAAGCCTCTTCAAAAGCCCTGTTGCCTGCCCCCAACTTTGACTGAAGGGGCCCAGGGCCAATGGCTCCCTGGATCTCACCAAAGAACACTGAAATCTCAGAGTTCTGAGTGTTTCTAGATGTGGCAGTGTTTGCAGTAAACTACAAATCAGAAATTCATCAACAAAAAGAGAACTTCTTAAAGAAGCAAGAGCACATCTAAACAGGACCTGCCCATCTCTGATCGATTTGGAACAGCTCAAACTGGATAATTACTAAGGGTGGCATCCTGAGCACCAGAATTCCTGATTCAACTGCACACTAGCACAGATGATGGCTGTCCAGCATGACCGGGACATCATTATATGACAAAATAAGCAAACAGGAGGGCAATGCAGTTCTAAGAACATACATGCCTTCCCCCAAATACTAGTTTTCGCATTTCTCAACATTGCAAGCTGTAAACCTGTAACCTCCTGTTCCCACACTCAGGGACTTATGCAGACGAGGTGGAAGAAAGAGTGTAAAGTGGTGGAATGGGGTGGATTATAACATAATATTTTTGCATTTCCCAATATCCCCCAACACTTCCAACATGTCAGCAATTATGCATATTCCAGCATGTACTGTCTCAACTCTGTGAAAATATTAAAAATTTATCCCTCAACCTCCCTTTAAGATTAAAAGGATTGAACTCTTTCAGGAGGAGATTGAAGCAGGATAAAATAGGACAACTCTAACTCCCTGGTTTCCTATTCAGCTCTGAAAGAGTTAACAGACAACTCCAAGTCCCTTGTTTCTTATCTAGTTCCAAAGGAACTAATACAGGGCTACAAACTTCAGCTGCAAACTTCCTGGGACAAAAATTTCCCTAAAGCAACTCCCCCCCCCCAAAAACCTCCCTAACACCACTGAATCCACCCCAAACCATAAAAGCTTGTAAAATCTGGGCCCAAAGCACTCTTGCTTAATAATAGGAAGTACAGGGTCATAAAGATTGTTAACCATTTGCCCAAAGACAAATTTCAGGTGTTTGACAACAAACCATGAATTCTGCTAGTCAACTCCTCCTAGAACAAAAAAGACTCCAAGTATTCAAAGGTTACTATGGAAACCTGCCACTGCATGTCCCTCCCTAGGGTACGCCCACTTTATCCTGACACGTTCTCTCTCTCTTTTTAATAATTTTTTTTTAAAGGCCATGGAGGTCAGGAACAAACAAAAACAACCAGGCACCTGAAAACTCTTCACTGCTTCTTTATTGTGATGCACCCAGTACAGAGCCTCTCACACACCTGTGAAAGGGGAAGATTACATTTCTCTTCGGGAGCACCTTCATTTTTCTTTCTCTTACCACCATGAAGAAAGTCAATCATTCCCAAGGAAAGACATTTTAAATTCCAAGTGTTTAAGACTCCGCTTGCATTTTGTTTGTTTGAAAAGGAAGTAGCATATTTTACCCAGAACTGGAAGATTGCTTTGTGGCATTTTAACTTTGAGGTGTATCAGAAGTCTTCACTGTCTTGTTGAGTCTAATTTTCATATGCAACTTTTCATATCAAAAATGTTTCATTTTTACCTCTACTCACAAACAGATGCTGTTTAAAAAAACACATACACGCAAATTTAAAGCCAATCATGGACCACAGCACTTCTAAAGGGGAAAATGAACTTTTGCTGCCCTCTCCTGCTGAAACAATGAAATACTAAAAGACAAAAAGATTTATGAAGCTAAAGTGAAATTTTCAAACCAAAAGCAATGGACATGTCATTCTTTTTATACTTCAATCAAGAAATCAGACAACAACCAGAAAATGTATTGATAATATTTATATTTGAAAGTTCCCCACTGATACATGAGGCTTGGATTACAACTTATTTACAATGAGTGATTTCAAAAATAAAATTGAAAGAAAAAAGAAAGGAAGATAGAAAGAAAAAAGGTAGAGAGAAAACAAAGAGAGAGAGGGAGGGAGGGAGGGCAGGAGAAAAGAAGGAACAAAGGGGAAGGGAGAGAGGGAAGAAAAGAAAACCTATATTCATAAAAGAAAAAAGAGGGAGGGAATAAAAGGAAACCTATATTCATAGACATCATAATATGGGGTTGTTTATTTCTGAGAGAGCTACTATTGCTGCTATCGTGCACAAGAAGCAGCACAAATTAACATTCCACTAGATCAAAGTTTGCTCAACTTTCTATCAAGATGCACAATCTTTTAAATTTTCAAAATTAAATATTGAGGAATATAAAATGCATTGCCAATATGCCTACTAGAAAAATCCTTTGTGGCTCATTCCTAAACTCCACTCAGAGAAGCAGCTGAGCCAAAATACAAAAATAAAAATATTGATGTGCAAATAAAACATCACTGATTATGTCTGGTGCCAGCTTTTGGTATAGGTGGCTATCACTTTGTGATAATATTGGTCA
>PVIY010057628.1:0-12798 GCA_004026745.1 Myrmecophaga tridactyla
CTGGCAGGGCTGGTTCCGAGAACTAGGGCAGGCAGAGCTGGCAGCCAAAGGTGGCCTTAGAGGACGGGAGCTTCCTCTTGACCCAGGCGATGGGAGTGGAGACAGTGGAGTTTAGAGCCCGGCTGGACTTCCCTCCGGAACACAGCACAGGCTGAAATAAAGACAGGCCCATCAGCTGCCACAGAGGGATGTGGGAATTCTGACACAACACAGGTTGGCCTCAGGGCTGACGAAGGTGGAGAAGAGGCCAGCGTCGTGAAGGTACAGATGTGGGCACAGGGTGGCTGGTTTCAGCCATGTTAAAGAAGAAAATAAGAAGGACAAGGAAAGATGTCTGGTTCCCAAGCAAAGAACATCCAGACAAATAAGGAGGTGGCCACAGAGGGACCAGCTCAACACTGGCAGAAACTATCAGTCACGGCAGACCTGAGAGGCCCATGCGAAGAAATGTCCTGGGTCACGGCAGCAGTGGGAACTCATGTCCTGAGTTCTGTGTTCCCAGGCAATCCCCAGCCCCAGCGGAAAGACTTGGAATAACAGAACAAACACAGAAGGGCCCCAGAGCTTGTGAAGGCTGCAACGCCTAATACGGAGTATTAGATTGGGTTCTTATGGTACAAAAGGGAGCTATCTAGGAGGGGGGGAGATTGCAAAGGTCATAATAATATTGGAGGGACTGATCTAAATCTTTCTTTTCTATTGTAGTAAAATATACATAATTTAAAATTTACCATTTTAACCATTTCTCATTGTACAATTCAGCAGCATTAAGTACATTCACAGTGTTGGATAACCATTATCACTATTTCCAGAATTTTTCATCACCTTACACAAAAATGTAAACCCATTAAACAATAATTCCATTTCCCCTCTCCCCAGGCTCCTGTTAACTCCTAATCTACTTTTTGTCTCTATGAATTTGCTACTGCTAAATATTTCATATGAGCAGAATCATAATAGTTGTCCTTTTGTGTCTGACTTATTTCACTCAGCATAATGTTTTCAAGGTTTACCCATATTGCAGCATGCATCAAACTTAACTTCGTTCCTTTTATTTATGAATAGTATTCCATCATATAGATATACCACACATTGTTTACCCATTCATCTGCTGATGGACACTTGAGTCGTTTCCACCTTTTATCTTTGGTTTACAAGGATCTATTTGAGTACACATTTTCAATTCTTTGAGGTATATACCTAGGAGTGAAGCTTCTATTTTCTACAGCAGCTGCACCATTTTACATTCCCACCAGCAATGCGCAGAAGTTCCCATTTCTCCACATCCTTGTGAAGACTTGTTATTTGTCATTTTTTTCAACAGTCATCCTAGAGGGTATAGTGGTATCTCTTTGTGGTTTAGATTTGCATTTCCCTAATGATTAATGAGTCAAAATCTTGCAGGAGTATGATGTTATACCATACCTTCCCTGAGTCTCAGCATAACAACACAACTTCCCTTTGGACAACAAATCTTGTCAGAAATGTGATAAAACAGTGAATATAATTGTGGATGAGAAAAAATACCTAAGCTGGGAATCTATATCTTCCACAACAGCTAGAATATCAGCTAATTCTCACCAGAGTAAAAAGTGAAAACATAAAAGAAATGCCACTGAGATCTACTAACAGCTGCCCCCCTTCTTTCCTTCCTTTCTTTTACAGTATACCTCTGAGCTTTCACTCCAGCTTATTTCGGTGTAGCCCAAAATGTGTGTCCCAGAATCAGTATGAACCCCCATGGTTCTGTAAACTAGAACAATCCATGTCATCCGTGTTTAATCCTACCCTCTCCAGGCACAACTTGAGAGCAGATTGGTTATCAGGGACAAGGCATAACTTGTCCTCCCCTCCCTTATAGGGCCATGTGGAGTGTTACCTGAGCCCTAGGATCAAAGAGATCAGGCCTGCTGGGAGCTGGGAAATGTTCCCAGCAGAGAGGGGTGGGAGGAGAAGGACAAGCAGAACTGGGGACGATGGATAGGACGAGGTGCTGCGTCAGGCTGGGCAGGGCTGAGCAAAGTCATGTTCACGGATCCCCAGAGGCTGACATTCAGCTCAAAAGGGGCATACAGATGTTTCCTTCAGGACAAATTGGAGAAAGAAAAGAATTTGGTGGGGGTAGGGCGTCACAGATCTGCCTGTAAAAGGAAGAGAAAAGATCCAGGGATGGAGTCTGCCACCACACACTCCTGCCCTGAGCCTCTGAGCAGCTGCTTTGCACTAAGCCTTGCCACCTGGCACTCGAGTTGGCTGTGCTCTCTGTCGTCTGTCTACCTACGGTCTCCAGGGCCAAAGCTCTGTCTAGTTCACCAAAGCCAGGTGTCAGTCATGTTGGATAAGCAAACGAATGAGTGAATGAGTCAATCCATGAATGTGTGATCATTCATTTAATTCTGAAGCCCCATGTTCAGAAGTGAATGAGTAGATAAATGAGTAGATAAATATCAGTCCCCAAGGGCAGAGTAACAAGATGTGCACCTAACTCCATTATCTAGTGCCTGAGTGACCTCTGGTATACCCTGTCGCTTCTCTGAGCCTCGGCTTCTTCACCTGAAATGAGCTCACGCTGCCACCCCACAGAATTACTGGGAGCATTAAGTACAGGGCAGGCACCTGGTGAACATAAGACTTAGAGACAAGATGCTTTCAGCATGAACCCATGATCCTGAACCCTACAGCAAAAGCTCTCCCAGCACCCTGGGGCAGGGCCATCCTTCATTACCAAAAGACAAGACTGAGAAGCTAAGAGCTGAGATCTGAATGGGATCCTGACCTAAGAGACACACATTCCTCGGCATGTCGCCCCCTCTTTTCCATTCTTTGCAAGTCAGAAAATTAATTACCCGGAGAAAGAGTCTTCTGCACCAAAAACCCAAATGAGTTTGTTGTATAATTTATACATGAAAATATAGATGTCAATGCGTGACTAATTATCGTATCAATATTTTTTGCAGTTAAATTTTTAGGCATCTGTCTCTGTTATACAACAGCCAATGTACAGGCAAATGTGAGGTCCCAGTGTTCTGGATGGATGGGGCTGGAAAGGAAACTTGTTATTTCTCAACAGCTAGTGATTCTACTGCCAGGACAGTCTGGCCTAGAAGGACAGAGCAGGAAGGCCTCAGCCACTCACAGTCCGATCACAGCTCTGGTACAGCCTCCCTGCCCTGGATCCTGCTCTGTCTTTTGCAAAATGAGGATTAAACACTAATCCAACTCCCAAGGATGGCAGAGAGAATGGAGTATGGTCTCTCACTCCAGTGGCATTGCATCCACTGGGACAGGCAGGCAAGCAGTGGCTAACAACAACAGTGTGGAAAGCGCTAGTGCATGGATGGGTCCTACATACCAAAGAGCTGTGCCAGGAGCATCCCCTAAAGACTCCAAGGGTCGAGGGAACTCCTGAAGGAACTATGCGTGCAAAGACCAGAGGTGAGAACAAGCCTGTCCAGGTGGATCTGAGTGTGACCTGCGGCATATGGCAGGATCGGGCCAGCAGTGAACCTGGAGCAGAGAGTAAGAGCCAGACCACTAAGGGCTTGCATGCCCAGCCAAGAAACAAGACTTTACCCTAGACTGGAAACATCTGACAGATCAAATCTACACTTCACTCTGGCTAATATTATGAAGGCCAAGTGGAGGGTTGTTGTGGGGAGTAAATGAGAGAAAAGGTGATGGAGACTTTGCAAATTGTCATATCAACAGCTAATGATATACTTTCCAGTGCCTTATGTCCTTGGCAACCTGTCTGCTTCTGTTTCAGGGGGTCTGAACAATCTCCCTCATTCACAGATACACCAGTCCACAGGCTTGATTGACACATGACTTGGGCATAACCACCTGAAATATAGGTTGGGCCCTTGTTTCTTGTCTGCAGTCACTAATGCCTTTTGGAGCTGGTCACTCATTGTGCAGGACACGCTTGACACCCTCTCCCCCTGATGCCAGAAGGAGGTACCTGGCATGACCCAATCATCCTTCCACACAGTATGGGAAATCACAGTGCACAGTAACTGCCTGAGCTGAGACCTATTGTGCCATTCATGGAGCGGTGATAGGAACTACATGTTTTCATGGCACTCGGTCCCTCTGTCCCAGAACCACTGGTAAGGAGGCAAGAGCAAGCCTTCATTACTCACCATGCAATCATCAAATGTGACCAGAACACAGTCTGAGATCCCACTTGTGTCATCCCAAAACTTCCTAAGATAAGATGAGGCAAGTCCCTGTTGCCAATCTCATTGGGGCTTCTGGGTAGCCCTCTCTGCAGCCTCGGAGCCCTATAGTTCTGGTCAAAAGTAAAAGGCTTGGGCTGATGAAACTCAGAGGACAAGAGTTTCAAGTCCCCTGTCATGGTGGGTGACTTGGGCAAGTGCCAAATCAGCAAAAAGTCGACTTAAAAAATGGTAGGAAGATCAACATGATGACATACCTCTCCCCAGAGATTCAGAAGAAAAAAAGGACAAATCTCAATTGCTCAGAACTCTGGAGGAAGATAAAGACTGTAGAAGGATCCTATAAATACTGAATTGAAGAAAGAGAAAAATATCAGTTAGGAATCTTCCATCCTGGACTGGCCAGACCTCTTTCCTCCCCTTCACTCAGACTCACACAGCTTCGGAAGTGCCCAGAGGCAGTGGCCAGAACCCTCTCACCTCTGACCAGGGACACAGACTATAAAATCTCTCACAGCAGTAAGATAGATCCCCACCCATATCCAGACATGGAGATCCAAGTCCACAGTTGACCCAATGCAGGTCTCAAGCCACTGGAGTACAGAATACAACAGGGCACCAAGGAGGAGCTTCCACAGTGGAGGATTAGGGAGGGAATGGCAGAATCTACGACTTTCCCAAAAGCAGCAAGGAGCCAGGCAAAAACTGTCAGAATCAACTCTTTGGGGATCCAGGAGACAGGGGGAAGGACATTTCAAGGCCCAGGACAGAGAGGGACAAAGAGACTGAAAAAACATGGGCAGAGACTGTAACTCTGGCCATGGCTCATGGTTCCCATCCCCCACCCTTGAAGGAAACAGGAGCAGGTGGCCCAGTCCTTGCTTGGGGGACAGCTGCAGACTAGAGCTGTTGTGAGAGTCCTCCACCCCAAGTACAGAGGGGAACACAGCCCAACACTGAGCCAGATACTGGCTGGTGAAGTGAGAACACGGGACCCCTACAGTTTCAGCCCCATCTGGTCAGACACTGCTGGGCTCCATGAGTTAAACAGCTTCTGAAGATGAATAAGTAAGCAAAGAGCACTGTCTGCTGGGCAGGCTGAAAAGTGCAGGGGACAAAAGCTGGGCTTTTGGGAGCTGCTTCAGACCCATCCCAGGCCCATCAGAGCTGGTCTACACACCCTGCATGAGTACCTGGCCCTGTTTTGACTGGGAAATACTGATAATCCAACTACCCCAAAAAAGCCTCAATACAAACCAAACCAACAACAAAATCCTAGGCAAGAAAGAGAAAGGAACCTTCACAATAGACCCATCAAGATAATCAGATGACCAGATATCATCAAAAAATCAGAAAGCATGCTAAAACACAGGAAGATATGACACAGTCAAAGGAACAAATTAAAAAGTCGGAGGAGACACAGAATTTGGAACAACTAATCAAAGATGATCAAACAGATACCCTAAATAAATTTAAAGAGATGAAGGAAAATAAAACATATTAAGAAGACCACTGGGAGAGCATAAAGAAGAATTTGAAATAATACATAGAAAAATAATAGACCTGGAAATGAAAAACACTATAGGTGAAATTAAAGACACGAAATAGCATCAACAGTAACATTGTAATATGTTTCCAATGAATGTAACAAGGCGTTATGCCAAAATGTCAACAGATGGAGAATTGGGAAAGGGATATGATTCTTTGTGAAAGAAAAGGAAATGTCTTCAGATAGAGTACGGTGGTGAAGGCATGTCTAAACACTTAGCCTGGATCGTTAATGTGTGAATGAAACTATTTAAAAGTGAGCAGAGAGAAACAAGTCCTAGAGAAAATGTGGAGAAAGAGATGTAACTATTCACTGTCCATGGGGAAATGAGAGGTGCAGCCCCTTGGAGGGCAGCGTGGTGGTTCCACTGGAGGCTAGGGGTGGGTTTGCCATATGATCCTGAAACTCCATTACTCAGTACATACCTGGAGGAACTGAGTGTGGGTACCTGAATGGCCATTTGCACATTGGTGTCTCTGGCAGCAGTTTTCTTGATCCACAATGAATGGAGGTGGCCTAAGGGTACAACGACTAAGGAATGGAAGGGGGAACTATGGTGTACAAATACAGTGGACTACTAAGTGGCCGCAAGAAGGAATGAAGTTGTGAGGCATGCAGCTAGATGAATGAACATTAAGAGCTGTATGCTGAATTATTTATTTTGGGTAGTACATTTCCTAATTTAACTTGTATGATCAGTTTAATTGAATACCATAAGTACATTGAATCTTCAATAGGGCATGAGATTTTATTGGTTTGTTCAGGTTAGTATGATGCCCTGATAAATCCAGAGTTATTTGGACAGTGAATAAAGAAGTATTTGCAAAGTCCCCTTGGGGGAATGAGGAGAAAGGGAGAAATACTCAACTTTCCCATTTGGAGAATTTCTTATATTCTCACAAGCAGTGGGGACAACTAAATCAATAGGTCGAGCCCTCGATCTTGGGGTTTGCCCTATGAAACTTATCCCTGCAAAGAATAGGCTAAGCCTACTTAAAATTAGGCCTAAGAGTCACCCCCAGAGAACTACAGTGAATGGAGGTGGCCTAGGGGTAAAACAACTGAGGAATGGAAGGGGGAACTATGGTGTATACAAACAATGGACTACTAAGCAGCTGCAAGAAGGAATGAAATTGTGAGACAGGTAACTAGATGAATGAAGCTTAAGAGCTTATGATGAATGAAATGTCAGGAACAAAAAGAAAAATATTATCATGCCTCAATCATATGGACTAACTATAATATAAAAATTCAATGAACTAAAGTTGAGAGCATGGGCTATCACGTTGGGGCATATTGTAATGGGTCCTAGATTATATTCAGGAGGTGAAACTGTTAATTCTAAATTCTCAGATACTGAGCTGTTTGTATATAACATGGTCTTTCCCAGAAAATTCAGGTATTTATGGGACACCTGAGACTCAGAGTTAGAGCTCTGAAGCTATGAAAGTGAGCAGTACTCCATACAGGAACTGCTTAAAAAGTTGAAAAAGTGATTAGATGTCCAGTAGAGATATGAATGAAGATGATCTAGATAGGAATAAGGTATATAAGAAGACTGGGTAAAGGATGATATCATCCACATTTTAAAACTTCAACTTCCGTCTGAGACTAAAGGGAGAGATGCTTATTTGGTGCAAAGTTTATATTTTGGGTAGTGCATTTCCAAATTTAATTTGTATGGTCAGTTTAGTTGAACAACATAAATACCTGTAATCTTAAATAGGGCCTGAGATTTTGTTGGTTTGTCCAAGTTAGTGTGATGCTGTGACAAATCCCAGAATTATTTGGACAGTGAAAAAAGAAGTATTTGCAAAGTCCCCTTGGGGGAATGGGGAGAAGGGGAAATATTCAACTTCTCCATTTGGAGAATTTCTGATATTCTCACAAGTAGTGGGGAGAACCAAATCAATAGGCCAAGCCCTCAGTCTTGGGGTTCACCCCTCTGAAACTTATTCCTGCAAAGAATAAGCTGGGCCTACTTATAATTAGGCCTAAGAGTTACCCCCCTCCCCCTGCCAAGAACCTCTTTTGTTGCTCAGATGTGGCCTCTCTCTCTCTCTAAACTGACATGGCAAGTGAACTCACTGCCCTCCTCCACTACATGGAACATGACTCGCGGGGTACAATTTCCCTGGCAATGTGGACAGAAATCCTGGGATGAGCCAGGACCTGGCATCATAAGAATGAGAAGGCCTTCTTGACCTAAAGGGGGAAGAAAGAAATGAGACAAAGTCTCGGTGGCCGAGAGATTTCAGTCAAGAGGTTTTCTGGAGGTTATTCTTACACATTATATAGATATGCTTTTTAAGTTTATGGTGTATTGGATTGGCTAGAGGGAAGTACCTGAAACTGTAAAGCTATGTTCCAGTAGTTTTGTTTCTTGAAATGATTGTATAAAGATATAGCTTTTACAATGTGACTGTGTGATTGTGAAAACCTCATGTCTGATGTTCTGTTTATCTAGGGATGGACAGATGAGTAAAAAATATGGATAAATAATAAAAGAATATAGGGGGAACAAAGGTTAAAATAAATTGGGTAGATGGAAATACTAGTGGCCAATGAGAGGGAGGGGTAAGTGGTCTCCCCAGTGTCCCCCAAGGTTGCGTTTGGAGAGAGGCAGGCCTCTGCGTAGGCCTTTGGAAAGGGTGGAACTGCCACTTTCAGAAGCCCTGAAGATAAATGATCCTCAGACTTTGATATCTAATGGACTTTGCCCTGCAGGTTTTCGAAGCTGTGTGGGTCCGGTGACCCCTGTGTTCTTTCCTCCCTATGGAAATGTGTCTATGTATCCTATGACTGGTCCTCCTTTGTATGTTGGCAGCAAATAACTTGTTTTGAGTTTTTATTGGTCCAGAGTCAGAAGAGAACCTTGCCTTAGAACACACCATACCCATAACTAACTTTGATAGGAATCTGTACTGTTACTAACTTTCTATTTCATTTGTATTGCTACTGAAATGGTTTAAGGATTTCTGATATTGTTATGAAATTAATGTATTTTGTATATGGGAAAAACATGCCTTTTTTAGGGGCCAGAGGGTGGAATGTGCTAGTTTGAAAGGAAGTATGCCCCCTAAAAAAGTCATGTTTTAATAAAAATCCCATTTCATAAAGGTGTAGTAGTCCCTATTCAATACTGTATGTTTGAAACTGTAATCAGATCATCTCCCTGGATGATATGATTTAGTCAAGAGTGGTTGTTAAACTGAATTAGGGGACATGTCTCCACCCATTTGGGTGTCTTGATTGGTTTATTGGAGTCCTACAAAAGAGGAAACATTTGGGAGAATGGAGATTCAGAGAGAGCAGAGAATGCTGCAGCACCATGAAGCACAGAATCCATCAGTCAATGCTTTGGAGATGAAGAAGGAAAATGCCTCCCAGGGAGCTTCATGAAACAGGAAGCCAGGAGAGAAAGGTAGCAGATGATGCCGTGTTTGCCACATGTCCTTCCAGATGAGAGAGGAACCCTGTGTTTATCATGTGCCTTTCCAGATGAGAGAGAAACTCTGACTGTGCTCGCCGTGTGCCTTTCCACAAAAGAGAGAAACCCTGAACTTCATCAGCCTTCTTGAACCAAGGTATCTCTCCCCAGATGCCTTAGATTGGACATTTCTATAGACTTATTTAATTGGGACATTTTCTTGGCCTTAGAACTGTAAACTAGCAACTTATTAAATTCCCCTTTTTAAAAGCCATTCTGATTCTGGTATATTGCATTCCAGCAGCTAGTAAGCTAGAACACCATGTATGAAATATTTGTATGTTAAGATTGTTTGCATGTTAAGTTTTATCAATAAAAGTATTTTTTAAAAAAGGAGATGGTGGAGTTATGCAGGAAAGGTAGGGTTTAACAAATGAATATAACTGCTGAATAATGATACTGATATTTCTTTTAGTCTCCAGTGTCTTGGAGTAGCTAGTATAAAAATCTAAAATTGTAGAATTGTAACTCATACCAAACTATGAAATCTGTTCTACAACTAATTGCTGTGATGTGCTTTGAAATTTATTGCTTTTTTGTATGTATGTTATTTTTTTCACAAAAAAAATTTTAAAAAGTCAATTGATCATGAATGCTCAGCTATTTGATGATACTGTGAACCAATGATTGTACACTTTGGATAATTACATGGTATATCAATAAAAAAAACTGAGGGGACTAATAGACAACTCAACCATAATAGTGGGGAGAATTCAACATACCACTCTCTTGAATAGATAGGAAGAAGTAAAACTTGTTATTTACAAACAACATGATCCTATATTTAGAACATTCTGAGAAAAACATGACAAAGCTGCTGAGCTAATAAACAAGTCAGCAAAGTGATGGGATACAAGATCAACATGTACAAGTCAGTGGTGTTTCTATACATTGTAATGAGCTATTTGAGGAGGCAATCAAGGAAAAAACTTCCATTTACAATAGCAACTAATAGAATCAAATACCTAGGAATAAACTTATCCAAAGGTATTAAGGACCTGTACACAGAAAACTACAAAACATTGCTGAGAGAATTCAAAGAAGACATAAATAAATGGAAAGGCATTCTATGTTCATGGACTTGAGGGCTAAATATTGTTAAGATATCAATTCTAACCAAATTGATCTATAAATTCAATGCAATACCAATAAAAATTCCAACAGCATACTTTTCAGAAATGCAAAAGCTAATTATCAAATTTATTTGGAAGGGTAAGGGCTTGTGTCAGTTTGAAGCTATTGTGTACCCCAGAAAAGCCATATCCTTTAATAGTCATTCAGTATTGCACTGAATTTATAGATCAATTTGGTTAGAATTGATATCTTAACAATATTTAAGATATTGGTTTTTTTATTTTTATTTTTTTTATTATTTTCATGAGATATGATCCACCTAATTGTGGGTGGTGACTTTTGATTAAATGGTTTCCATAGAGATGTGTCTCCAACCATTCAAGATGGGGATGCTTACTGGAGCCTTTATTTCTTTATTTTATTTTTTTACATGGGCAGGCACCAGGAATACCTTTTAAGAAGGACCATTTTGGAAAAAGCTAGAGAGCCACCAGAACTGACAGAGCCCTGGGGAAGCTGTTGAAGAAAACTGGAGAGAAAGCTAGCAGATGTCACCATATGCCTTTCCAGCTAAAAGAGATACCTCAAACATCATCAACCTTCTTGGACCAAGATAGCTTTCCCTGGATGCCTTACTTTGGACATTTTTATACCTTGCCTTAATTTGGACATTGCCTAAAACTGTAAATTTGCAACTTAATAAACTCACCTTTTTAAAAACCAGTCCAGTACTAGTTTATCACATTCTGGCAGCTTGCAAACTAGAGCAGAGCCTCAAATAGCCAAAAACATCTTGAAAAAGAAAAATGAAGTGGTAGAACTCGTGCTTCTTGACTTGAAAGCATATTATAAATCCACAGCAATCAAAACAGCCTGGTTCTAGCATAAAGATAGACATACTGATTAATGGAATAAAACTGAGAGTTCAGAAATAGACCCTCGGATCTATGGTCAATAGATTTTGACAAGGTTCCCAAATCCATTTAACTGGAACAGAACAGTCTCTTCAATAAATGGTATTAGGAGAACTGGATATCCATATCCAAAAAAAAAAAAAAAGAGAGAGAGAGAAAAAGAAAGAATACCCTTATCTTGGCTTCCCTTGGCACTCTATAGTTCTGGCTTGATTAGTATCTCAGGGGTAGGCACTTGGTGACATCTGCAGGGCTTTGTATCTCCAAAAATCTGGGTCTCATGTTGGCTCTGTTGGCTCTGAAGCTTTTTCAATAATGGTTCCCTCTTAAAGGGCTCTAGTAGGTGACCCACCATGAATGGGTGGAGACACATCTCCATGGAAAGAACTTAATAAAAATAATCCCACCCAAAAATGTAGAATGAGGATTAAAAAAGATGGCTTTTCAGGGGTACACAACACTTTCAAACCAGCACAGATATCTTCTCTGAGGAAAGGCTGCTGATATCCATAGTTCCTCTGTCACATGGGAAGGCACATGGCAACATCTGCTGGTTCTTCTCTCCGGTTCTGATTTCAAAGGCTGTCTCCAAATGTCTCTGGGCTTTTCCCTCTTAGCTTCTTTGAGCTCTCTGAGTTTTATCCATCTTATCCTCTCACAAAGGACTTCAGCAAGGGGATTAAGAGCCAACTGGAATGGGCTGGGTCACATCTCAAAGGAAACAACTTAATCAAAAGATCCCACCTAGGCCTCAATCTCTCTAAAACTCTGCAAGTGAAACCACTGCCCTCCCCACTACGTGGGACATGACATCCAGGGGTGAAAGTCTCCCTGGCAGGGTGGGGAGACGTCTCCCAGGGATGAATACAGACCTGGCACCGTGGGATCAACAATGCCATCCTGACCAAAAGGGGGGCAAGAAGTGTAACTAATAAAGTATCAGTGGCAGAGAGAGTTCAAATAGGGTCAGGAGGCTACTCTGGAGGTTGCTCTTATGTAAGCTTCAGTTAGACATTGCTACCTACCATAACTTGCCAAACCACAACCAAAACCATTCCAGCCAATCCTAAAGAACACCTAGGGCAGCATGTAAGATTCTACAAAGGTTCCATGCAGTAGGGTAACTTTGCAGGAACCTACTACCTCCAGATGGGTTACTAGACCAGGTAAGTTCTAAAACCTAGAGGGGCCAGCCTTTCCAGAATATCAGCTAGTTCCATCTCCCTACCCCTTATTATTGACAGCCCTTCCAACATGCAAAAGGTAGAATGGGCATAGCCCAAATACCCCTAAAGAGTGAGAGAAAGATCAAAGGTGATGGTGGGGTTATACAGAGAAGTAGGGTTTAACAAATAAGTATGATTGCTGAATCATTATATTGATATTTCTTTTAGTCTCTAGTTTCTTAGAGCAGCTAGGAATAAAAACTTAAAATTGTGGAATTGTAACCCATACCAAACTCTGAAATCTGTTCTACAACTAATTGTTGCGCTGTGCTTTGAAATTTATTACTTTTTAGTATAAATGTTATTTTTCACACAAAAAAAGAAAAAAGTGATTATATATATATATATATATATATATATATATATA
>PVIY010057629.1:0-12810 GCA_004026745.1 Myrmecophaga tridactyla
CTTACAAATGCTGTTGTTCTAGAAAGTTCCTTGACCTCTTCAACCTCCCCAACTAAAGATAATGCCTCCCCAGAGCACTTCAAGAAGGTTAAAGGATTTAAAACTACAATCCCCCTCACCCCCCAACTTCTTACTGTATAATCATTGGCAGATGGCATCCATGACACAGGGGCAATTTACAAACATTTTCCATGTAAGTTCTACTTAAAAATAAAACTTTTGTTTTTATTTTTATTACTGAAATGATATAGAGTCAAAATGTAACATAATTTAGAAAATATAGAAAATCAAAGCAAAGAAGAAAAAAAATTCAGTGGCAATCCTACCTTTAAAAAGATAACTTCTGTTACTACCTGCTATAGAATCTTCCAGATGTTATTTTAGAGAGAAATATTGCAAACACACAGAAATACACTGAGAGTGTTTTAACAACCCACCAGGCACCTCCAACACCCAGATTTAAGAAATGTTAACATTTTTGCCATATTTGATCAGATCTGCTTGAATAAGAAAGAAAACCGTACAGACAGCTATTGAAATATTTCCTTATTCTTCCCTCCCCAGAGACACTCACTCTTCGAAGTCTGGTATGTGCATTCTCCTCTTTCAAGTTTTATACTTTTAGTACATAAATGCACCTGCAAGTAATAGATGACGCTGGTATAAGTACTATGTTTTATAGACATGGAATCGTACTGAATATGTTATTCTATAACTGACTTTTCTCATTCAACACCTTGTTTTTGAGCTTTATTCTTTTGACCGAATAACCCATTCTATGAATATAACACAGTCTCTTAATCATTCCCAACTGGTGAGCACTTAGATGATTTCTAATTTTCTCCCGTTACAAGCAGTCCAACAGTAAACGAACCCATACACGTCTCGATGGGCACGTCTCAGGGAACTTTCTCTAAGTATGTATGTAGAGCATAATTTGGAGGACAAGGTATGAGCATCTTCAACTCAATGAAATATCAGTGGCCATTTCTACACACTATATTTGCAAGGATATAATAAAATCTGCTTTTCCTGCCTGATATACATATGTGCACACACACATCCATCACATACATACATTTGTCCTCACTGATCCAACAAGAACTTCTTAGGCACTTACTGAAGGCCAGGCCCTAGGTTTTTCTTTGTGAACTTACCTTGCCTGGGAGGCAAGTCATGAGGTGGTTTTTCCAAGGTTACTCCATAAGAAAGAGAAAGCTGATTTCAAATCCCAGTAGGTTTGATTCCAATCCAAGCTCTTCCTTCTGTCCAAGACCTCCCCAATTCAAAGGTCCCACTCAAGCCTGCTGCATTGGAATTCTAGAGTTGAGACTGAGAACTCCCCTTCCTCCACTCAATGGTTAGAATTCTCATGGAGCATCAAGAAGAGGGGCGCATTGTGGGGGGGGTGCATTGTCTCTGGTCTGTTGGACTCTCTTGGAGCCAACCCCATCCTCTTATCCTTGGGCTTTTTAGCGGAGCTGCTCATGACCCTCCATGCTTCATCATGTCTCACTTTACCATCCTATAGGTGCAAAGAAGGTAAGAGTCCAGCAGGGGACCTTGAGCCAACCTTGGGGCTAGGCCACAAGAGCCTTCTCTTTCAGAGGCACTCTTGTTACCACGGCAACTGCTAACCTTTAGGACCACCGGTCACCGCGCTTGTAGGGTTATGTCAGGGAGCGGCCCAATATATGTGTGAGGCCCCTCTGATAAGGTTCTTAAGAAAGACAGGGAAAGAGGAAGAAAGAATGGAGCCGTTGGGGATAACTGGCCTTGTCCCTTTGCAGAGAAGAGGGCTAAAGGGCTCCTTTCATGCCTAGGATGGAAAGTTATAGTGTTGTCAACTCAGGACTGCACAAGAGAAAGGAAGCCAAAGGATGGGAGATAGTAAGAGCAAAAGCTACCATTTACCAAATCTTAGGTGTTTTACATACATTATCCATTCGTCCCCTCAAAGCAATTCTACGCGGCCAGCATATTATGTCCAGGGTCAGGTTAAATCTGAAGTCTAGCAGGGCTTCGTGACTTTCCCACGATCACATACCTGGTGACCACAGAGATGGGTCTGTCAACAAAGCCCCTGTTCTAAACCTTCAGAGAGGAATTTCCTGAGAGTGGAAATTGTGACACAGATGAACTGGCTCCAACGAAGTTTGTGGACCCTCTGTCCCTTCTTTCATCCCGTTTACATTTATCTCCCTGATACCGGCTCCACTTCCCAGCACGTGGGACGAGTTCTGCAAATATTAATGGGATTGAATTCAGGCTGGCAGCAGGCTCATTTCTCGGCTGTCACGATAATGTCGCTCATGTACCCTCACTTTCTTGAGCAAGAGAGAAAGAGAGGGGGTTCCCGAAACTGAACATACCTCAAGGCCTGTCACACTTCATTGATTGCATCTTTAATCTTCTTTACAGTTGAGGTCAATGACTGTTGAGTTTTACTTCCTCTTGGATTTCGCTGGGGGAAGAAGAGACTGACTTCCGGGCACACACGGGAGGGTTGTCATGCAAGCGATTATCCTTTGGTGTGTGACACAGTGACAAAAAATAGGAAAAATGGCTGAGTTGCTCTGACATGGGTGTCTGAAATCCTTCGAGGTCGGAGCTCGGAGACCTCACCACCCACCTCCCTTTGTCAGCCAAGTGCATTGGGTTTTCTCTGTGTCCACAAGCCCCTCCTGGGTACAATGGAAAAGTGAGGGTATTGTTTTTCTTTCTTTCCAGTTGTTTTATTGATTGCTCATCATTGCCACAATAAGGGAATTTTAAAAATTATTTTTTATTGATATATGTATTCACATACCATGTACTCATTCAAAGTGTACATTCAATGGTTCACAGTATCATCATATAGCTGAGTATTAATCATCACACTTGACCTTTTTTCTTTTTCGTGAAAAATAACATATATACCAAAAAAAGCAACAAATTTCAAAGCACATCGCAGCAATTCATTGTACAATAGATTTCAGAGTTTGGCATGGGTCACAATTCTGCAATTTGAGATTTTTAGTTCTAGCTGCTCTAAGATACTGGAGATTAAAAGAGATATCAATATAATGATTCAGCAATCATACTAATTTGTTAAACCCTATCTTCTCTGTATAACTCCACCATCACCTTTGATCTTTCTCCTACTCTTTAGGGGTATGTGGGCTAAGCCCATTCTAATTTTTTTATGTTGGAGGGGGCTGTTGATAATATGGGACAGGGAAATGGAACTAGCTGATGTTCTGGAGAGGCTGGGCTCTCTACATTTCAGGACTTATCTGATATGGGACCCATCTGGTGGTTGTAGGTTTCTGGAGAATGACCCTAGTCCATGGAACCTTTGCAGAATCTCACATAGAGCCATGGGTGTTCTTTAGGATTGGCAGAAATGGTTTTGGTTGGGGTTTGGCATGTGTTAGAGTGATCTCCAGAGTAGCCTCTCGATGCTATTTGAATTCTCTCAGCCATCGATACCTTATTTGTTACACTTTTCCCCTTTTTGGTCAGGATGGCATTGTTGATCCCACGGTGCCAGGGCCAGGCTCATCCCTGGGAGTCATCTCCCATGCTGCCAGGGAGATTCTTACCCCTGGATGTTATGTCCCACGTAGGGGGGAGGGTAATGATTTCATTTGCAGAGTTGGGCTTAGAGAGAAATAAGGGAATTTTTAAAAGAAGGCATTCACCATAGCTGTTTTCCCATTGGCCTGCCTCCCCTCTGGACTCAGAATTGACATAAGGGGATTCTAGGCAGCGTTGGAGACAGCCTCTCTCTCTGCGTGAGAGCCCATGGGGAAGGGGTGTGGGACAGCTTGTGGCTGAACTGGGGGACTTCACCTTTTCCTTGTCACAAGGACAGTGGGACTAAAGCTAACCAGGGCCCATGCCCTGAGGAAAGGAGAGCTCTCCATTTCTGCCCTTCTTTGCAGGCAGGGACCCTTTTGGAAATCAGTCTCTGAAGCTTTCATGTTGAGTTGTGTCACCATTGGCGGGTGGGTTGTCGTTTCTCATCAGGCTCGGGCGAGCTTTGCAGAGCTGGATGGAGATTGGGGGACCACGCAGACGTGGTGCCCCAGCCCCTCACCCTTGATGGATCACCAAAGCAGAACCCAGGATGCCAGCTTCAGACTCTGAGCAGCGGAGGAGCTGAGTGTGGGCTTCTGGAAACCAACAAGCGGGCTTCAACTCTCATCTCTGCCATTTTCTGGCTCTGTAATCTTGGGGGAATGGCCAAACCACTCTGTACCTCATTTCCTTACCTTGTGAGCTTGCGGTGAGAAGTAAATGGGTTGATTCATCTAAAGCATCAAAAAGGGGCCTGGGGTGCAAAAAGTACTGAATAAATGTCAGCTATTGTCACTGAGCGGTAGGTGCTTGAGGGCCTGGGGACTTCCCCTGCTAATCTCCTGCCTCAGAGTAAAGGGGGAACATGACAATCCCTTTCCCTTTTATGGACCTGGCACCCCCAGATACGTAACCGCTTGCATTGCTGTAGGGTTGGAAGTGGAAAACTAGGCATCCTTCTGGCTGTCCACCCCCACCACCAACATCCACCTGCTAGGTGGGAATGCCCTTCCAACTGCCCACCCACTGAAGCTCCAGGGACGGCAGGGACAGCTCCCTAAACCAATGCTTCTCCCTTTGAATATCTGGGGCCCAAAGCAGGGGCTTGGGGAAGGCCAGTTAGGATTCACACACCCTTCCTGATGATTACTCAAGACCCACCGTTTCTGCACAAATGAGATTCCAGTTGGCCTTGTTTTAAAAAATATTTTTATTGACAAATCTTCACACCCATGCAGTCCGTACATGGTATACAATCAGTGGCTCACAATATCATCGCATAGTTCTGTATTCATCACCATGATCATTTTTAGAACATTTGCATCACTCCAGAAAAAAGAAATAAAAAGAAAAATGGAAAAACTCATACACCCCATACCCCTAACCCCTCCCCCTCATTGACCACTAGTATTTCCATCTACCCAATTGATTTTACCTCTTATCCCCCTATTGTTTATTTGGGGTTTTTTTAATCCATATTTTGTTATTCATCCGTCCATACCCTGGATAAAAGGAGCAGCAGACACGAGGTTTTTGCAATCACACAGTCACATTGTAAAAGCTATATCATTATACAATCATCTTCAGACATCAAGGCTACTGGAACACAGCTCTACGGTTTCAGGTACTTCCCTCTAGCCACTCCAATATACCATAAACTAAAAAGGGATATCTATATAATGCATAAGAATAACCTCCAGGATAACCTCTCGACTCTGTTTGAAATCAGAGTTTCTGCCATTGAAACTTTGTTTCCTTTTTCTCTTTCTGCTTTTGGTTAAGAAGATTTTCTCAATTCTGTAATGCTGGGTTCCAGCTCATCCTGCGAGTTCTGGAGACATACCTTCTCAACCCCAGATTCTGTACGAGAGACCAAGGCTCAGGCTGGCTGAGCGACAGGTCACGCAGTTAATAAGGAGTAGAGCCAGGCCTGGACCCCAAGGCTTTAGACACAAGACAGATAGATTTTCTCCTCTAAAAAAATGTGCTGTCTGATAGAAATAGAATGTGAGCCACATTTGTAATATTAAATTTTCCAGTAGCCACGTTTAAAAAAGTAAAATTATATGGCTGGAAATAATTGAACACTATTTGGCCCAATATATCCAAAAATGTGATCATTTCAACATGCTATAGATATAAAAAGTTATTAGTAATACATGTTACATTCTTTTTTCCTTCTTGCTAAGTCTTTGAAATACAGGGTACACCTTACATCTAAAGCATATCTTAATTTGGACACTAATATTTCATCGGCAACACTTGATCTGTATTTCAATTTCATAAAATGTACAATTGAAAAAGTAGATTCCCGTATCTAGACTGTTCCAAACGTTCTGAACATTTTTGCAACCATTGAATTGAGTATCGGTTTTTAAATTGAAATTGAAAGAGCAGAATTAAATAAAAGGAGAAATTCCTTTTCCTGAGAACGAATGAATGAGAATGAGAAAGTTCCTCATTCGCATTAACCACATTTCAGGGACTCAGTGGCCTCACGTGGCCATTGGCTACTGTGGTGGACAGCACAGCCCTCCACAATTTTCCATCTAAGATGGTCAAAATGACCCCTGAGTTCTCAGGATTTGAACTCCTCGGCTGTATTTATACATGTGAGGGTTTTTTGTATATATGAGCGTATTAGTTTGTTTAGCTGCCAGGATGCAATATACCAGAAATGGAATGGCTTTTGAAAAGGGAACTTATAAAGTTTCAAGTTTACAGTTATAAGCCTATAAAAATGTCCAAACTAAAGCATCCAGTAAAGATACCTTAATTCAAGGAAGGCCGAGGGGTCAGGAATACATCTGTCAGCTGGGAAGTGCCCTGGCTGACATCTGCTGGTCCCTTGCTCCTGGGCTCCATTGCTTTCAGCCTCTGTTCCTGTGAGGGTTCTTCACTTGGCTTCTCCAGGGCTGGCTTTCATCTCTTGGCTTCCCTTGGCTCTCTACAGTTTCTGGCTGGCTTAAGATCTCATGGCGATGTCTGCTGGGCTCCAAGCATCTCCAAACATCTGTGTCTCTGTTCTCTAAGTGTCAGCATCTGTGTCAGCTCCGTTCTCTCCAAAATGTTTCCTCTTTTAAAGGACTCCAGTGAATTAATCAAGACACACCTGGAATGGGTGGAGTCATATCTCCAGCTAATCAAAAGTTCACGCTCCCAATTTGGCATGCCACGTCTCCACGGACATAATCCAATCAACAGTTTCTGCCCTGTTGAATCAGGGTTAAAAGAAATGGCTGCCCCCTACATGACTCTACCTTGTAATAGTACACGGAGGGTATATGATGGATTTCCCACCTATATTAATAGGATGTGGGGAGCAGTGCGCTGTCATGGTTAAAACTGTGGCTTCTAGAGCCTGGTTACCAGGTTCAAATCGCATCTCTATTACTAACGAGCTGGGTGACCTTAGATGCGTTACTTAACCTCTCTGTGCTGCAGTTTTCTTGCGAATGGCCCAGGGTTGCTGTGAGGATTCAAACAGATACTACATGTGGAGCAGGTTGATAAGAGTTGTTACCCAAGGGGCTATTTGCATATACAGTAAGCATTCAATACGCAATAGATACGGTCTTTTGTCGTGTATCATATGTACTTATAGTGTAAGAATCTTATGTGATTATAGTATAAGAATTTAGGACTAGAAGTATTCAGAAAGCCCGTCAACTCCAATCTGTTATTCTGCAAACGAAAAAAAAAAAAAAAGCCCAGAGAGGGCAAAGGACTCACCCAAGGTCACACAGCAAGTTAACAATTGAAGGTAACTGGGACTCCCATTTCCTAATGCTCAGCCTAGCGACCCCTCCTCCAGGCCCCCCAACAATGCTCATTTCTTCCCCTGAGGGGGATGACTTAAGGCTGCGTAACCACAGCATTTGCACTGGCCCTCTCTGCAGACTCTGATGAGCAAACTGACTGAGCAGTCGATATGAAACCTGGCTGTCTTAGTGCTGCGAGCTAGCCACATGGCCCTCCAGGAAAAAAACCCTGCTTCCGTATTTGGAAACCTTTACTGTGAATTATTTTGGGTAGAAAATTGGGAAAATTTAGAACAAGACATAGCAGACAGAAAACAACAAAACTCACCGTGTAGGCATGTTTTGTTCTAGCGCCTTCATATTTCCTATGAATGTTTTGTCTGCAGTAGAGAGTGAATTTCACTTGTTTATATACTTTTAGCATCTCTCCTGGGCCCATCACTGTGCCAAGTGCCAGGTATATGAAGGTGAACAAAACAGAGGGAGTCCTTGCCCATGTGAGGCTGAGAAATTTATAGGCAGGTTGGGGTGTGTGGCAGCTGCTAAGCAACTCATGACCCAAACAGCTATATAATTCCATTGTCACCGGGGCCACAAAGAAAAAGCTCAGGGTGCAAGGAAAGGATATGTGGTGACAGGGAGGATTCTGTAAGGTCTGCAAATGTTCCAAACCAGACAGCGGAGGGGGTGGCGAGCCTAAACTGTATTTGCATCCTGTATCTGTCTCTTAACATTGTACCAAAAGGGCTTTCCTTGGCAATATTTTTTTTGTTTCATTTTTGTTTTTGTTGTGTGCTGTATGAGGCATCACATTTCATTATTTTTCCATGTGAGCACCCCATTATTGTAGCACCATTTGTTGAATCGTTTTGTTTGTTTGTTTGGGGTTTTGCCTGTTTGTTTTTGGGGGGCAAATGCATGGATCAGAATCAAACCTGACAGGTGAGAATTCTACCACTGAGCTACCTTTGCACCCCCTCTTTGCAGTATTTTTAATGTGCTGTGCAGTAGGACCTTGTTTTACACCACCAGTACATCTTAGAACCTGGCGTTGAGTTGAAAACCACCCACAATAGTGAACCCCACTATTTAATGAGCATTTCTTATATGACCATATCTAGCACACATTATTAATAAACAAGGCAAATAAACAATCTAGTAGCAATATGTAAGCAAAATTAATCATAGAAATCATTTTTTAAAAATTTATTTCTCTTTCTGTGTTATTTTTCTCATGGATGCCTGAATTCATGTGTGTTGAGTTTGTATAAAACAAGATTCTACTGTATTTTGCTCACCATCCCTCCAATCAGTTTTGGACATTTCAGCTAGCGGCCTGCAGTTTTTTTATTGATTTAAAAAAAAAAATTTTTTAAGGGTGTTGACATAAGGACTGGCAAACACCCTCCAGTGATATTTTTTAAATGTGTCCCTGGTCACTGAGGCATGTGACATCGCCCACGCCTGCTCTTTCTAAATCCCATCCTTTGTTTTTATTGCCCTCCCTCCCTTGCCCCAGATTTTCCACCGTAGACAGCATCTCTTCATCTATCATCCACTCAGGAAGCATTTATTATGCACCTGTGGTTTTCTCAATTCTGCTAGAGCCAAGAGGCAGCAGCTGCCCGCAGGTGTTGCTGGGGTTTACCAGATGCCTGCACTGGGTGTCCCTAGGAAGGGGCCTCCCCAGCTGACCCCCTAGAGGAAGGGCCTGAACATGTCCTCACGGCGCTTGCTGTGACCCCAGACAGGCCCGTCGGGGCACCAGCTTGGCAAACGCCTCCCCTTTCACCACTGCTCATGCCTCCTCCCTCCCCAAGACCCCCAACTTTCGATGGCCTTGCGTGACAGCAGAAAATTTCACTTCCCTTTTTCTCAGACTCTGTGCAAGGAAGCCTTCCATAAATGTTTTCCTTCTTTCAGTTCTCACAGAGTCTCCTGTGCTTTGTCTTCCCTGCGGGTCTTCAAAATTCCCTGGGGGAGGTCCTGTCTCCTCTGGGGTGCGGTGGGGTTCTCGGCCTGGGCGTGGCCTGGAAAAGCCTGTCTCTTGCTTGGGCTGGAGGTAGCTTCCCCAACCTCCTACTCCCACTGCTTCTTCCTCGCCCTCACCCCACCTCAGAGGGGTCAGGACCTCCCCCAGGGAATCCTGAAGACCCTCAGGGAAAACACAGCATAGGAGACTTTGTGAGAACCGAAAGAAGGAAAACATTTATGGAAGGCTTCCTTCCTTGCACAGAGCCTGAGAAAATGGGCATAGCACACACAGCAAGTTAACAATTGAAGGTAACTCTGCTTCCTTCCTCCCCCTCCTGGTCCATAATTTTCCAGAATGTGGGGCACAGCTCAAGGTGATTTTTAGGGGCGGCGGGGGCACACAATTTAATTTCAGGTGGTAAATTGAACTGAGCATTGAATAACACCGAATCACATGGTGAGAAGAGTGATTATTTTCCAGTATCATTCCTTCTGATCCTATCAAGGCAACACTGTGTCTTTTCACATCTCTAACGCGGCTTTATTTTTGGTAGATTTATTTTTACAGTTACCTTTTATTGTAGGCGATCAATACGAAAGTTGTTTCACGCTTTAATGTTTTCTTATTTTTCGCACCTCTACACGAGCACCTAATTTGATATCAATGGAATCATGCCACACGTGACTTTTTAAAGTATAGCCTTTTGAGCTTTCTTTAATTGCTCACTTCTTCCCACCCCTTTCTCTCTCCCATGAAGCTGACTGTGCTCTGTCTTTCCCCTTCCCCTGAAGCTTCTCCCTTAATTCACCTGTTTTAATAATCCAGTGTGTTGTTGCATATCTATTTCCATCTTCATATAATCATACCAGCAGTTCATAGGGGGCTGAATTGTAGGAAGTTTTTGGCCAATGTTTTACAGAAGTTGTGTCGTATTATATACTCTTCTCTGCATCTTGCTTTCCTCACTCAACACAGCATGGAAATCCCTCCAGCTTGGGTGGGTCTGTTTCATTCTTTATAAGGCTACAGAAGATGCCACACTGCAGATGGGTTTTGCTGCTTATTCCGCTGGTCCCCCACGTGGACACTCACCAAGTTTCCAGTTTTGCCCTTCAAACAACTCTGCAATGAATACCCCTAAGCTATCTGAATGCCGCAAAGCAAGTTTGCAGGAAAGGGTAAAGGCGCCTTTTCAAATGAATTTATTGCAGCAAGAAAGTGGCCAATTTAAAGACAAGTGGGGAGCACAGGTGCTGCAATGGCCAGGGCAGAGGTGGCCACGATACCTGGAGAGACCCTTTCTGAGTCCCCCTCCCACCCCCAGGAACCGGGCACAGAGGGCAGGGTGGAAGGAAGGCGGTAGGACACTTATGTGAGTCACATTCACTCACACACACGGCCACACTCACACAGTCACCCTCTCACGCAAACACAACCACACACGCGAGAGATCACACTCAGACTTACGCTCACACACGCACACCTACTGCAGCCAGCCTCCTGTTCTTTCCCTGGCGCGCACAGAAATACTGAAAACTATAGGGAACACCATGCCGGCTGCTGTGGGCACCGGGATTCTGGAATCCTAACTCATCGGTGTCTCAGTTCTTGCTCGGAATATCACATTCGCTGTGGAATGTGAGCTCTGGGTGCTGTCTGCTCCCCCGAGTGGGTCAGACTGGGCAGCCAGGGGGCAGCGGTGGGGATGGGCAATGCAACGCTTTCCTCACTCAACACAGCATGGAAATCCCTCCAACTTGTGTGGATCTGTTTCGTTCTTTATAAGGCTGCAGAATATGCGTCCAGACGGATGCTTGCAGGAGGGCTGTGTCCGCAGGGGTGTGTGAGTGTGTGTGTGTGTGTGCATGGACACACGCTCATCTGGTTGTGAATCCATGCAGCCTTCCCAGGTGAGGCTATACGAAAGTGTGGCAGCCTCTATATTAGCCAGGCCAGGCGAGGCTGCGGAACTAGTATATCCCACAGACTGCATACTTGAAGCAATAAAGGCTTGTTCCTTTCTTAAAAAATATATCTGTTATTGACAGATCTTCACACACATGCATTCCATACGTGGTATACAATTCATGCCCACAATATCCTCACATAGTTGTGCGTTCATCACCATGATCATTTTTTAGAACATTTGCCTCACTCCAGAAAAAGAAAGAAAAAGAAAAAAGGAAAAACTCACACTTACCATACTCCTTACCCCTCCCTCTCATTGACCACTAGTATTTCCATCCACCCAATTTATTTTACCCTTTGCCCCCCTATTAGTTATTTAATTTATATCCATATTCTTTTTCTTTTTTTACTCATCTGACCATACCCTGGATAAAAGGAGCATCAGACTCAAGGTTTTCACAATCACATAGTCACATTGTGAAAGTTATATCTTTATACAATTATCTTCGAGAATCAAGACTACTGGAACACAATTCAACAGTTTTAGGTACTTCCCTCCAGCCACTCCAATACACCATAAACTAAAAAGGGCTATCTATATAATGCATAAGAATAACCTCCAGGGTAACCTCTCAACTCTGAAATCTCTCAGCCACTGAAACTTTATTTTTTTCATTTCTCTCTTTCCCTTTTTGGTCAAGAAGGCTTTCTCAATCCCATGATGCCAGGTCCTGGCTCATCCCGGGAATCCTGTCCCACGTTGCCAGGGAGAGTGACACCCCTGGGAGTCATGTCCCACGTAGAGGGGAGGGCGGTGAGTTCACCTGCCAAGTTGGCTGAGAGAGAGGCCACATCTGAGCAACAAAAAAGGTTCTCCAGGGGTAACTCCTAGGCCTAATGATAAGTAGGCTTAAGTCTTGCTTCTTCCTCACCATCTCGTAGTTATGCATACAGCTAAGGGGTCAACAACAGGGAGGAAAGAGATGGCAGAGACTCACCAACCCTTAAGGGCTTTGACCCAGGAGCGGCCTGCATCCTTCTGCCAAGGCTTCAGGCGGCCCCCACCTAACTGTGAGAGAGGCTGGGAAATGGAGAGGAGCGCGTTTGTGAGCACAATGGTCCCTGCTACAGCCTGCCTTCGTGCTTCTGCAAACCGAGCATCCCGGCCCAAAGTGGAGCAACGAGTCCTTGAAGACAGTTTGAATCCTGGATCTGTCCCTTGCTTCCTGGGTGGCTCGGGCTATGTATTATTGGCCGGGGGGTCTCAACAGGAAACAGGACATAATAGAGGAGAGTTCTAAGGATGCTAATTTATGAAGGGGCTGTTTACAAAGGATAATGCATCAACCAGGGGCTGGATGCAGCTGAGCAGATACCACCCTGTGTCCGAGAAGATCAGGCCAGGGAAGCTGGGAAGATACAGTCGTGGAGGGAAAGCCGCTTTAAGAGGACTTCAGATGAGAGACAGAGGCTGCCCAAGGGTGATCACAGACAGAGCTGGGGGAATGAACATCTTCACTCTCTCTCCCTCCGTCCCACCTCTGCTGGGGCTCCCCATTGGCTGAACCTAAGAGATGCCAAAGAGCCCAGGAGGTTATTGATTTA
>PVIY010057630.1:0-12798 GCA_004026745.1 Myrmecophaga tridactyla
GTTCCATGACTTTTCATTTTTTCTTCTACCTGTTGCAAGACACAGGAGACCAACAGAAATATCAGTATAATGATTCAGCAGTCATACTCATTTGTTAAATCCTATCTTCTCTGTTATACTCCTCCTTCTCTTTCAATAACGAATATACATAAAAGCAATAAATTTTACAAAGTACATCACAACAATTTTTTGTAGAACAGATTTCAGAGTTTGGTATGGGTTACAATTCCACAATTTTAGTGTTTGGTTTTTTTCCCCCCTAGCTGCTGTAAGGTACTGGAAGCTAAAAGAAATACCAATATAATGATTCAGCACTCATACTCATTTGTTAAACTATTTTCTCTGTATAACCCCATTACCTTTGATCCTTCTCCTACTCTTTAGTGGTATTTGAGCTATGCCCATTCTAACATTTTCCATGTTGGAAGGGGCTGTTGATAATATGGAATAGGGGGATGGAACTAGTTGATAATCTGTAAGGGCTGGCCCCTCTGCATTTCAGGACTTGTCTGGTCCGGGGACCCATCTGAAAGTTGTAGATTTTGGAGAGTCACCCTAGTGCATGGAAATTTGTAGAACCTTATATAATGCCCTAGGCATTCTTTGGGGTTGGCAGGAATGGTTTTGGTTGGGGTTTGGCAAGTTATGATAGGTAGCAATGTCTGTCTGAAGCATGTGTAGGAGGGACCTCCAGTGTAGCCTCTTGATTCTATTTGAACTCTCTCAGCCATTGAAACTTTATTTGTTACACTTCTGCCTTTTGGTCAGGATGGCATTGTTGGTCTCAATGTCCCAGGGGTAGTCTCATCCCTGGGAGTTATCTCCCACAGTGTCAGGGGGACTTTCATCCCTGGAGGTCATGTCCCAGGTAGGGAGCGGGACAGTAGTTTCACTTGCAGGATTGGGCTCAGACAGAGAGAGGCCACATCTGAGCAAACAGAGAGTCCTCTGGAGGTGACTCTTAGGCATACCTATACATAGGCTAAGCTTCTCTGCTACATACATAAGCTTCTCAAGAGCAAACCTCAAGATCAAAGGCGTGGCTTATTGATTGGGTGTCCCTAATGTTTGGTACCATATCCAAGGTTTCCCAGGTGGTAAAGTTTAATAGTTCCATAGCTTTTCTTCCACCCCTCAAGGGACTTTGCCAATACTTTTTGATTATCTGCATAATATACTCTAGGATGTATCCAGGCATTACATTAAGCTATAGAGGATTAAAGGCTCTCATTTTTACTTTGAGCTCCTGGTGTTTGGATCATTTAAATGATCTATCCAGATAGGGTTGAATTAGATTATTTGCTACAGAAAGCCTAGGTCCTGGGTATAATAAAACTTTCTTCCTTTGGTCTCAAAGAGTAGGTGAAGTTCCAAAATACAGACAATGTCTTCCTATTCTGAATTATTTTAATCCTGACCTGATCAGCTTCATTCTTATCTCTAAATACCAGGGTATACATATTAAACAGCCCCTCAAAATCCAGAAATAATAATTACCACTCCAGACTAAATGTGACTGCTATAAGAGCTGACAATCTAGGTCCCAAGGTTTACTTAGAAGTATTTTCTAAACAAAATCATACAATATTTGCTCTTTTGTTTCTGTCTTATTTTGCCTCACCAAATGTCCCACAGGTTCATTCATGGCGTTGCATACCTCACAACTTCGTTCCTTTCTGTAGCAGCATCGTGTTTGATCATATGTTTACACCATCATTCACCAGTCTACTTCTCAGTGGTGCATCTTTCAGACACCTCTATCTACTGGGCCTCTTGTATAATGTCCAAAGTCAACTGTCCATCAGCTCTCTCAAATTTAGATAATTTTGTTGTTCCCAAGAGAAAGATATCCAACAAGCACACCATCACCAAATAGAAAATCCAAACCTCCCCATAATTCCTGTCCCTTCCTCCATTATGTACCCCTGGTATTGCTGTGGTACTGCTGATGATTTCCTGTTAAACATTGCTCAGAGTATGCAATATCATTTTCTCCCCATATCCTGAAATTATGCTTCTTTGTATAAGATTCATACCTTTGCAGTAGTTCATACAAGAATTTATTTGTATCTGTAGTGTTAATTGGTGGGACACAGGAGTCTATACAACCCCTTTCAATCATGTTCCCCTTCAATATGGTAAAATTACATATAGACCCACTAATGAACCGCCTTCACTTCTAGCTATTCCCTTACATTTAAGTTCAACCTCATTTGCAAACTTTTCACCCAACTCAAATTTCTGTGTACTTCTAGCCCTATATTCTGTATTATAAATCTCTGATTTTACCTTTACCATGTCATAAAAATGGCATCATATAGTATCTATCCTTTTGTATCTGGTTTATTTCACTCAGCATTATATCCTCAAGGCTTAACCATTTTTCATGTGGCTCAGGGCATCATTTTGTCTTACTGCTGTATAATATTCCACCATATGTATATACCACATTTTGTTAATACACTTTTCTGTGGCTGGGCACTTGAATTGTTTCAATCTTTTAGCAATTGTGAATAGCGTTGCTATGAACTTTGGTGTGCAAATGTCTGTTTTTGTCACCGCTTTCAGCTCTTCTGAGTATATACCGAGTAGTGGTATTGCTGGGTCATAGGGAAACGCGATATTTAGTTTTCTGAGGAACAGCCAGACTGTCTTCCACAGAGGCTGTACCATTATACATTCCCACCAGCAGTGAGTAAGTGCCCCAATTTTTCCACATCCTCTCTGACATTTGTAGTTTCCTGTTTGTTTAATAGAAGTCATTCTAATAGGTGTGAGGTGGTATCTCATTGTAGTCTTGATCTGCATTACCCTCATAGCTAATGAGAATGAGCATCTCTTCATGTGCTTTTGAGCCATCTGTATTTGCTCTTCAAAAAAATTTCTATTCATATTTTTAGTCCACTTTATAATTGTGTTGCTTGTTCTTTTGTTCTTGAGATGCATGACATCTTTACATATACAGGATATCAAACCTATATCCCATGGGGTGATTTCCAAATATTTTCTTGCATTGAGTTGGCTGCCTCTTCACCTTTTTGGCAAAGTTTTTTGAGATGCAAAAGTGGTTGATTTTGAGGAGTTCCCATTTATCTATTTTTTTTCTTTTGCTGCTTCTGCTTTGGGTTTAAAGTTTAGGATGTTACTTCCTATTGCTAGGTCTTAAACACGTTTCCCTATATTTTCTTCTAGGAGCTTTATGATACTGGTTCTTTAGTCTAGGTGTTTGATCCAATTTGAGTTAATTTTCTATAAGGTGTAAGGTAAGAGTCCTCTTTCATTCTTCTGGCTATTGATATCCAGTTCTCCCATGCCCATTTATTAGAAAAACTATTTTGTCCCAGTTCAGTGGTTTTTGGGGCCTTGTCAAAGATCAGTTTACCATAAATTTGATGTTCTCTTTCTGCACTCTCAATTCAATTCCATTGGTCAATACCTCTATTTTTGTGCCAGTACCATGCTGTTTTGAACACTCTAGCTTTATAATAACTTTTAAAATCTGGGAGTGTTAATACTCCCACTTCATTCTTCTTTTTTAGGATGCTTTTAACTATTTGGAGTCTCTTTCTCTTCCAGATGAATTTGGTAACTAGCTTTCCCAAGTCTTCAAAGTAGATTGATGGAATTTTGATTGATACTGCATTGAATCTGTAGCTCTTCTTTGATTTCTTTTAATGATGTTATATACTTCTCTGTGTAAAAGTCCTTTGCAACCCTAGTTAAGTTCATTCCTAAACACTTGATTCTTTTAGTTGCTATTTTGAATGGAATTTTTTCCTTAATTGACTCCTTGGTTAGGTTGTTGCTTTTTTATAGAAACACTACTGATTTTTGCACATTAACTTTATAACCTGCCACCTTTCTGAATTTGTTTATTAGCTCAAGTAACTTTGTTATTGATTTGCCAGGATTTTCCAAGTATAGTATCATGTCATCTGCAAATATTGAAAGTTTTATGTCTTCCTTTCCAATTTGGGTGCTTTTTATTTCTTTTTTCTGCCTTTTTGCTCTCAATAGAACTTCTAGTACAATGTCGAATAGTAGTGGTGACAGAGAGCATCCTTTTCTCATTTCTGACCTTAGAGGAAATGCTTTCGGCCTCTTACCTTTGAGTACAATGTTGGTTATGGGTTTTTCATATATACTTTTTATCATGTTGAGGAAATTACCTTTGATTCCTACCTTTGAAGTGTTTTTATCAGAAAAGGATGTTGAATTTTGTCGAATGCTTTTTCAAGCATTCATCAATTGAGATGCTCGTATGTTTTTTCCCTTTCAATTTTTTAATGCACTGTATTACATTAACCAATTTCCTTGTATTAAACCACCCTTGCATTCCTGGTATAAACCACACTTAGTCATTGTATATAATTCTTTTAATGTGCTGTTGGATTCAACTTGCTAATCTTTTATTGGGAACTTTTCATCTATGTTCATTAGGAAGAATGGGCTATAGTTTTCCTTACTTGTAGTATCTCTTTACCCAGTTTTGTTATTAAAGTGATGTTAGCTTTGTAAAATAAGTTAGGTAGTATTCCTTTTTCCTCAGCTTTTTGGAAAAGTTTGAGGAGGATTGGAGTTAGTTCTTTTTGGAATGTTTGATAACATTCTCTTGTGAAGTCATCTGGCCCTGAGCTTTTCTTTGTAGGAAGATTTTTGATGACTGCTTGAATCTCTTTCCTTGTGATTGTTTTGTTGAGATCTTCTATTTCTTCCTGAGTTAGTGTAGCTTGTTTGCATGTTTCCAGGATTTTGTCCATTTTATTTAAGTTGTGTAGTTTGATAGTGTATAGTTATTCATAGTTGTCCATAGTGTTTAGTTGTTCATGATATTTTTTATTTTTTCAGGGTCTGGGGTAATGACCCTCCTCTCATTTCTGAATTTGTTTATTTGCACTGCCACCCTCCCCTTTGTCAGCCATGGTAGTGGCCCATTGATTGTATTGATTTTCTTGAGGAATGAACTTTAGGTTTTATTGATTCTTTATATTGCTCTATTGTTCTCCCATTCATTTAACTCTGCTTTAATCTTTGTCATTTATCTTTTATGTACTTTGAGGTTAGTTTGCTGTTAAGTCTTCAATTTTTGCTTTTTCTTCTTTTATAATATGAACATTTAGGGCAATAAATTTCCCTGTCAGCACAGCCTTTGCTTCATCCTGTAAGTTCTGTTATGTTGTACTGTCATTTTCCTTCATCTCCAGATAGCTATTGATTTCTCTAGCAATTTCTTTTTTGATCCACTCATTGTTTGTGAGTGTGTTATTTAAAGTTCTTTTTTTTTTCCTTTTGCATGGGCAGGCACTGTAAATTGAACTCTGGTCTTCAGCATAGCAGGTGAGAATTCTGCCACTGAGGCGCCATCACACTGCCCCAAGAGTGTGATATTTAATCTCCATATATTTGTGAAACCTCTTGTTCTTTGGTGGTTATTGAATTCCAGCTTCGCTCCATTGTGATCAGATAAAATGCTTTGTATAATTTTATTGTTTTTAAATTTATAAAGACCTGTTTTGTGTCCCAGCATATGATCTATCCTGGAAAATATTCCATGGTCACTAGAGAAGAATGTATATCCTGGTGTTTTAGGGTGTAACAACCTATATATGTCTGTTAGGTCTATTTCATTTAAGTTCTTTGAATTCTTTATTTCTGTTGATCCTCTCTCTGGTTGTTCTGTCTATAGAGCAAAGTGGTGTATTGAATTCTCCAAATATTATTGTTGAAACATCTATTGCTCTCTTCAGTTTTGCCAATGTCACTCTCATGTACTTTGTACCTCCTTGATTGGGAACAAAGACATTTATGATTTTTATTTATTCTTGGTTAATTGCCCTTTTATTAATGTATAGTGCATTTCTTTGTCTCTTATGATGACTTTACATTTAACATCTATTTTTGCTGATGTTACTATAGCTACTCCTGTTTTCTGTTGGTTACCTCTTGCATGGAACATCTTTTTCCATCCTTTCACTTTCAAGTTATTTGTATCCTTGTATTTATGATGAGTGTCTCATAGGCAACATATAGTTAGATTATATTTCTCAATCCATTCTGCCAATCTACCTTTGAATTGGTAGATTTAGTCCATTAGCACTCAACATTTTTACTGTAAATGCATTTCTTGAATCCACCATTTTATCTTTTGCATTTCCTTTGTCAGATCCATATACTCTCTTCCTTCTTTCTCTTTTTATCCTTTAGGGCTAGCCTTACTGGTACTCTTCCATTCTGTGTCCTCCTCCAGACCTCCCTCTCCTGTCTGTTATGTTTTTTTCAGCCAGCAGAACTCCCTTTAGTAGTTCTTGTAGATCTGGTCTCTTGTTGACATATTCTCTCAGGCTTTGTTTTTCTGTGAAAATTTTAATCTCTCCCTCAATTTTGAATGGCAGTTTGGCTGGGTACAGAATTCTCAGCAGGAACTCTTAGTCTTTCAGGACATTAAATATATCATATTACTGTCTTCTCACCTCCATAGTGCCAATTGAGTAGTCTGAAATCAGTCTTATATGGTTTCCCATATATTTAGTAGAATGTTTTCCTCTTGCCACTTTCAGAATTTTCTGCTTCTCTTCAACATTTGACAGACTGGTTGGTATGTGTCTTGGGGTAGGCCTATTTGGATTTACTCTATTTGGAATTCATTGGGCTTCTTTGATTTGCATATTTACATCTTTTATAAAGGTTTGGAAGTTTTCCCCCATTATATCCTCCACTAATCCTCTTAGTATTTTACTCTTCTCTTTTCCTTCTGGGATGCCAATGATTCCTATATCTGTGTGCATTGCTTTATCCACCATTTCCCTGAAGTCCAATTCAAAATTTTCCTTTTTCTTTTTTTTTGGTCATTTGTTCACTTGTGTTTTAAAAATCAGTTGTCTTGTCCTCTAGTTCACTTATTCTTTCTTCTGCCTCTTCACATCTGCTTTTGTGCTTCTCTAGTATGTTTTTTATTTGGTCTACAGCATCTTTAGTCTCTGTGATATCTGCTATTTTTCTGTTTGTTCTTCCAAATTCCTCTTTATGCTTTTTTTAGTGTCTTCTTGATCTCCTTTATGTCATTAGCCATCCCACTGATTTTATTTAGTAAAGTTGTATGAACATCTTTAATTAGTTGTTCCAAAGTCTGTGTCTCCTCTTCTGTTTCAATTTGGTCATTAGACTGGACTATATCTGTTGGCATTAGTGATCTTCTGTTGTCTTCATTGGATGTTCATATTTCCTTGTCCCTGTCTCCCAGTCTATGCACTCCTGATGATTCCAGGCCTCCATCTGGATATGGATGTGATAGGCTGTTTACATTAGCTGGACAGTCTCCAGTCCCTTTTCAACCATACCCTCCCTATATAGTGTAGATGACCCTCCCAGGTCACTTACACCCTGGAATCACTCTCTTGATCTTTTTTATGTCACTTCTCTAGCTGTTCTTTGGAGAAGGGGAGAACTTGACCCATCCTTTCTGCTACCTTCTACATTGTCAAATATTTTAATTCACGTGTATTTTATAAATCTCAGAAGGTTTATCATGCAGCCAATATGCATTTAGATTTGCCCTTTCCATGGTTTCTCATTCCTTTCTTTTTCCTGTGCTTCTTTTTGAAATCATTTTATTTTTTCCTAAGAAAAATTCTTCAGTAGTTCTATCAGTTAGGGTGTAGTTAGGAAATAAAAAACAATAATAATTGAACATGGAAATTATATCTATCTGACGTCTATCTGTCTATCTACCTATCTATCAATAGGGAAGAAAAATACTAGGGGGTGACAAACACAAATACAAATAGCAAGAAGGAAGCTTTTACCTATAGGACTGAGGGGGAGTGAAAAAGGAAAGAACTAAGAACTTAGATAAAACCCCCCTCCAGGGCAACCATTCAGACACCTTTGGCAAAGGCATAGCAATCTCAAGGACAAGTAGACTTCCATTGGCAAAAGACTTTCCTGAGGTCCTTGGTAAGTTCGCAGGGTGAGGTCACATGTAATTCCCCATGGTGGAGTAATTCACATGAGGTAGAGTAGTCTGCATGGGTGGAGTAGCATGCATACAGTGAGGTAGTCTACAAGGGGTGAAGAATCCACATGAGGTGGAGTATTCCACAAGGGGAGGAGTAGTCTGCATGGTGTGGAGTAGTCCACATGTTAGTGGCAACATTTTTGGAGTATTTTTATGGCTATGGTTATTCTGCAGGAGATAAGTGGTGGATGACGGGCAAACATCCCAGCTGGCGATGCTAACTTACCCAGGTGGCATGCTACAGTAGCACCCCTCAGGCCTCTCTGTGGCTCTGGCTCTCATATTAGAAAACAGCACTCTGAAAGCAGGAAGGATGCCTTGACCTGTCTGGGTCTGCAGTGTCCCTAAAGATCTTCTCTTAAAGCCAGCTGCAAAGGAGAAATGTCTATGGGATCCAGATCTAGACCCACAGGGAAGGAAAGAAAGGTGAATTTTGAGATGAGAGACATTCAGTGATAACTCTTACAGTCCACCCCTTTGGCTCCTCACCTTCCACATACAACCTTCACACCATGTGAATTTCCATGCAACAAATAAACAGTTCTGTGATTCCATCTAATACCATGGTTGGTTTTCTTTATACAAGTGAAGAAGTCTTCTCCTTCTTTCTAGATTTGCAAAGACATCACTGGCTATGTTAATAACTACCAAATTTGGTCACAGTTCCACTGAATTGTCTGATATCTAAAAATAAATTTTAAAATTAGCCACCAATACCTTGTATATAAAATAAAAAGGGAAGTAGGAAAGACTAAAAAATAGTTAATATACATTCATAAATATAAATTTAACAAGAAAAGAAAACCTATATAAAAATGACTACAGTCTAAATTTCAGTAAATGCTTCTGATGCCATAGGTGATATTTGTAATTTCTTCTTCAACAAGCTTTCCCTTATTTCACACTTCTCAGGAAAAATCTCACTGACCAGGATTATTTACTCAGTAGAGTGATCCAAGCTGTTGTTCCAAAGTATGTAAGTCTTCAAAGTCTTGCCTTTTTTGTTATTGTTTATTCCAGCATTAACTTTCACTTTTGGACGTGGAAGTACTAATAGGTGAATGTGGAAGTACTAAGAGGTGCCTGGAGACTTCCATGGACTCCAGATATCTTCCTTTCTGCCTCTGTTGGAAAGCTACAAATCCATTTCCTTTCATTTATCATTATCAATCAGTCAAGACAGTAGAGTAGTCCCTTTTTCTATTTGTTGAGTCAAGGCATAAGGAGTACAAAATAGCCAAATGGAAATCTCATCTTTCAATTTAAAGGAATGTTTTAGTTTTTAAACATTTCCAGAATGCAAAATACCAGACGTGGAATATTAGGGAATTTATTAAGTTGCATATTTACAGTTGTAGGGCCATAAAATGTGCAAACTAAAGCATCCAGGGAAAATATCTTGCATCAAGGTGATGGTTCTGAAATATCACTGTCAGCTGGAAAGGCACATAGCAACATCTGCTAGCTTTCTTTTATTTTATAAGGCTTCCCCAGGAGTATTTTCTTTCTCCATCTTCAAAGATCTCTGGCTATGTGAGCCCTGAAATTTTTCCAAAATGACTCCCTCTTAAAGGGCTCCAGTAAGCAACCCCACCTTGAAAGGATGGAGACACATCCCCATGGAAAACATCTAATCAAAAGTTACCACCCACAATTGGGTGGGTCACATATAATTAGAAACAATTGAAAAAAGGTCCCACCAAACAATATTGAATGAGGATTAAAGAGCATGGCTTTTCTGCGGTACACAACAGATTCAAGCCAGCACATGTAATCACTGTTGTATACTTTGGAAAAAGCATTACGACATTAGGGGAAAAAATCCAGAAAAGGAGAACTCTTAGTTGCTGGGAAAAAATGCAGAATTCCATGAATGGTTTAGTAGGTCCAATAATGAGGAAAGTACCTCCCACCTCCATTGCTGGATTCATAGACGCATATATTCTGACCAGAGGGGAATAGCAACTTAATGCTTTCTGATTAAGGTGGGCATTGTGTTGCAACAGGTACAATAACAGAACTTTCAGTAAGCCATTTCTTCTTTCTATTAGGCCAGTCACTTTTTGATGAATGGGCTAAGTTAATTCTGTGGGTATGAGCTAATTGCTTCTCTTCTTACACTGTTATATTAGTTAGGGTTCTCTAGAGAAACAGAACCAACACAAGATATCTGTAATATGAGATTTTATAAAAGTGTCTCATGCAATTGTGGGGATGTACAAGTCCAAATTCTATAGGGCATGACTACCTGGCAATTCTGATGAAGGTCATCCATGTTTCCAGGAGAGACTGGCTGGCTGAAGAATGAAAGTAAAAAGTCTCCCCCCTTAAAAGTCTTCGACTGATTAGATTAAATCCAGTTGATAATTTCTTTCATTGTGGATGAGATCCCTTAGTTGATCATAGATGTAATCACACAGAGATGCAGTCAACTCACTGATCATTTAATAAACCAGCCTTCTGGTGTATTAACCAGCCATGAAGTGTCTTTGCAGTAACAGGCCAGTGCTCGCTTGACCACACAACTGCACACCATCACTTGGCCAAGCTGACCCATGAACCTAACTAACATAACTATGAAATAAATTTCTTGTTCACTAACAATGTTAGGTAGCATATAATGATGTTAGATAAGGTTTCTGATTAATTCACTGATGGTAATTCTACCAGATATACTACTGGGGGTTCAGGAAAATATATATCAAAAATAAGTGTCTATTCCAGTGAGGAAGAATCTCTTTTCTCTCCATGGGATAGAGAACAATTATAATCAACCTGTCACTAGGTGATAGTTTTTAGTCTGGAGGATTGTGCTATAAATGAAGCTGTGTCAACCTCTGCAGTTGACATATTAAGACCTGAACAGTAGTTGAATCAGGGTCTACCTTGGTAAGAGGATGAACATGTCACTAAGCCCATGAGTAGTCTCCATTCTTGACAAAACAGTGGTTTGATTGCAAATCAATTGAGCAAGTTCTGTGATGACATGGGAAAAACACTGTCTGACATTCAGGGAGCTCCATTGTTACCACTTGTTCACTGAGGGCGTCTTCAGCAGCAGATGTTTTTTGGTGATTATTCATATGAGACATAAATGTCTTCAAAGTCTGCGTTCATTTATATTTCTTCCAATTCCATGATTATTCACTCCAACTTTTATCAATCACCTATGAATCACTGTAGACTTATATGTCTGGCCAAAGTGGAAAATGATGGCACTGCTCAAAATTCTCCCCATTAGTAATAGTTTTCTTTATCCCTGCCCTTAAGAATCACCCTTGAGTAGGGTTGCAATGATGCAGCCATCCACTTTGGTGTGGCCCCAGCATATCATGAAGACTCATCTTTAAATAAAACTCAAGATTTCCTTCCGCAGTAAACTGATTTTAAAGATCAAGAAAATACAGGAACTAGCTGAGGAAATGCAGCAGAAACCAATGTCTGATCCACTAGTGCAATCACTTCTAAACATGCTGAGCCCATTCTCGCTTGTATGATTCTCACTTGATGATGGATTGGTGCTGTATATACCACCATTTTTTTAAACTTTTGGGTCAGATAATAACCTGTTAATGATGGGACTATCAGGCTGAATCACTTAATGTACCATGGCTAAGTGTTCAGTTTTTTCCAAGCTCAGCAGGAAAACTGAGGTTATTTTTCTGTTTTAAAGTTCTGTAATTTTCATTTGAGTGCAATTGTTCTTTGCTGAAGTTCTCCGATGGATTCTGTACATTATTTTCATCATAAACATTTTAATTTCTGTATTTGATAACTTCAATATCTCCATCCTCTGTTACTTTATCTATTCCTGTTTCTTTTTGCTCAATTAGCTGTCTCCCTGGGTAATTTTTCATTTAATGTCAGGCAATTTGATGAAATATAAGAGATTTCTTGAGGCTTCTGATAATATCATCATCTTCTAGAACAAAATTATTATTTTGCTTCTGGCAGGCAATTAGTCCTCAACGAGTCTGCAATTGAGTTAACTAAAAGCAGTGGTTCAAGTTTTCTAAGGGCTGATCTTTTTCTGATTTGCCTTTGTACCTAGCATTTAGCCAGATAAGATCATAAATAAAAGATTTGGCAGACTCTTTCTTTGATTTGTTTTCTCCTTGTCCTGTAAGACTGCTACAAACTTTAACCTCTCAGACCATCTACTTTCACTTTCTGATTGCCCCTGTGGTAGTTAGGTTCAGGTGTCAACTTGGCCAGGTGATGGCACCTAGTTCTGTTGCTGTGGACATGAGCCAATGGTACATGAACCTCATCTGTTGCTGATTACATCTGCAGTCAGCTAGGAGGTATGCCTGCTGCAATGAATGATGTTTGATTTAATTGGCTGGTACTTACATGAGAGAGCTCAACATAACACAGCGCAAGCAGCTCAGCATACCTCATCTCAGCACTTGCAGTTCAGCCCAGGCCTTTGGAGATGCAGAAAGGAATTACCCTGGGGAAAGCTGTTGGAACCCAGAGGCCTGGAGAGAAGGCCAGCAGAGATCACCCTGTGCCTTCCCACATAAGAAAGAACCTCAGTTGAAAGTTAGCTGCCTTTCCTTTGAAGAACTAATGAAATAAATCTCCTTATATTAAAAGCCAATCCTGGTGTGTTGCATTCCAGTAGCTAGCAAACTAGAACAGTCACCTTGGTTGCTGTTTCTAAATTAAGACATATCTCAATGGAAAACTAGGCCAAATAGCTCTGTATGTCCCTTCTCTTATTTTTGAGTTCTTAGATTACCGAGTTCCCATTGCCTTGTGTATTAGTCAATGTTCTCTAT
>PVIY010057631.1:0-12795 GCA_004026745.1 Myrmecophaga tridactyla
CTCCAGCACTTGTCATTTTCTGTTTTGTTGATAATGGCCATTCTGGTGGGTGTGAGATGATATCTCATTGTGGTTTTGATTTGCATTTCTCTAATGGCCAGGGACGTTGAGCATCTCTTCATGTGCCTTTTGGCCATTTGTATTTCCTCTTCTGAGAAGTGTCTGTTCAAGTCTTTTTCCCATTTTGTAATTGGATTTGTAAAAAGACAGCCTACACAATGGGAGATAATATTTGGGAACGACATATCAGATAAAGGTCTAGTATCCAGAATTTATAAAGAGATTGCTCAACTCAACAACAAAAAGATAGCCAATCCAATTGATAAGTTTTCTGATTTCATATGACCAGTGTATTTCCTAGGGTAGGGGAAAAATGCAAGGCCTACCAGTTCCAAATACAGGAGAAGTTTTAATTCATTTTCAATTTATTATCTTATAGCATTTGTAAAGATTCACACTGTATGCAGGCAATCATTGTCATGTTGAGAAACACAGAGAAGTGTTAAATCAGTCCCTCACTGAGATCTTATTATAAACTTGGGCTAGGCTTGCCAAATAAAATACACGGTGTTCAGTAGAATTTGGATTTCAGATAAAAACATATAATTTGTCTGAAATCCAAATTTAACTGGGCATTTGCTAAATCTGACAACCCTAATTTAGGCTCATGGCCCATACAGACAAAACTTGAGTATAGACTAACAGAGCTAACCCTTGGAGAGGCATATACAAGATAAACTGAGCAGCAATTTCACAAATATATATTTAACTTTCTTATCTATCAAGAACTTACTTAGAGGATTTGTGAGTAATGAGACAGATCCCGTGTCATCCAGGGCACACCCTTCCCTGCCATCATCTCGGAGGGGTGAAAGGAGCTCTGTGACGGGCAGTGCTCACAGTCTGGATCTGTGTTCAGTTGTAAAAGCTGTCTAGATGAGAATGTTAACCTACTTCTTAGTTTTTCCTGCTCTGAGGGGAATTGACTACAGAAAGGAGATTTCTGAAACTGGGCAAGGTGGTAATTTGATGCCTACTGATAATATAAGGAGTAGAAGGCTAAAAGTTAGAAAACAAATTAGGTGGGGCCATTGATATGTAGAGAGTGGTGGCAGAGAAATCAAGCTGGAATATTATGTGAGGGATAAATTAATATAACCTGGTACCTGGTTGGTAAAGGAAGAGAAATCAGTTCAATGATTATATTTCTATGCTTTAAGCAACTGTAAGAATATATACAGACTAAAATGAGAAATAGACAGGTACAAAATTCAGACAAAAATGTGTAGAGTGAAATTAGCAGATATCCTTCATGAAATTAGTGTACTCAATTATTATATACTAGTTTATAATTTGGGAGAAAAAAGAGACTATAAAAGAGGAGTGGGGAAATAATATAACAAAATCTAAGTGTTTCAAAAAGACGGGTTGGCATTTAGAAGATGGAGTTGCCAATATTGTTGAAAGCTCCTGAGAAATCTGAAATGATGGCTGAGAACAATCTATTGATTTAGGAATTTTGAGGTCACCTAACAAATTTATTACTTTTCTAAGAAGGAGATTTGTGTGGCAGCTCTGACACAAGGCACAGAACATGTAATTAATCACATGCAGTGCTAATATAATATATTGGATACATAAAGGCTGCCAAAGCCAGATATCCTGACTTTGAATCCTTGCTCGATTTCTTATGAAATATGTGGCTTTGGGGAAGTCATTAACCCCTCTGTCCTTTAGATGCTTCAATTGTAAAATGAGGAAAATCATATCTACTTCATAGAGTTGTCCTGAGGATTAAGAGATCATTTATGTAAAGCTTTAGGAACAGTGCTTGCCACACTGTACATTTAATCTTGTGCGAGTTGCCAGCAGAACCCGTGGTTGCTGCCTCCAAATCAGCTTTCCTGTCCACTGCCTCACATGGGCAGGTCACTACCCTAGTCCAAGCTGCCATCGTCTCATGCACAGGTTATTCCAGTAACCTCTAAATTCTTTTCTTATCACCCACTCTTGCCTTCCTTCATATCCAATTCACTATCTGCACCATTGTCAGTAATGTCTTAAAACATATACAGATCCACAATTCCATTTCTAAAACTCTTGGGGCCAGATGAGTTTTGAGATTAGAATTTTTATTTTAGAAAGGAAGTAGCGCATTTTCCAATTAATTGCTGAATGCCTTCAGGGAGAAGAAAAGCAGTAACCAATAATCAAGCACATCTGTATTTCTACACACAAATCTATGACTGAATAGCCATGCTTATGAAATAGAGACAATACATTGTATATCAACTTATTCTATAACACCTCAAGCTTATATGCAGCTCATATTAAACTGAATACAGAGCTAATAACCATCCACACTTCCTAACTCTGATGGCTTGGTGATTCACAGATGTAGGCACATCAGGGACATTATTGTCATTGGCATCAACTTGGGTTGGTCATTTCATTGTCTGAAGGAATGAGATTCACAAGGATGCTGTAGCTCTCACTAGATTCCAGGTGAGTCTCATTCCACTGCCATTGCAGTGGTGTCTCAGCAGTGCCTCTCTAACTGAGGAACCTGCCACATGCATGGTGAATGCACTTTGCTCAAGGTCACTAATGAACTGATCCCCTCTTCTCACCATTTCATCCTTGGGAGCTTTTCTCCTGTGCTCTCCAGGTCACCACTGCCATGTCCCCAGCACTCAGGGGCCTCATTGTCCCTCATCAGGATTTTGTTGATGTGAGTGTCTTCTGACTCAGAATTTTATTTGATTAACTTTCACCAAATAATGAAGTCTGATAAGTTTTTCTTCTCATTAGTTACTTAATAGTGAAACTTTCATCTGCTTGTTAATTTCCAATCATCAACACAGTCCAAAAGTTTTGCCAAATATTTGTTGAGGTTGTTAAGGCTGATTGATTAAATATTAGCATCATAATAAGCAACTGACCTCTTGGATTTAGAGGTGAGACCTCTGTAAATTACAGCAAGCACAGAGTTGGGTTTTTTTTCTTTTTTTAATTTCCTTTGTATCCTGTATGTTAGGGGTCACATTTTATTCTTTTTCCATGTGAGTATCCCCTTATTGCAGCACTATTTGTTGCTTGTTTATTTGTTTTGGGAAAGTGCATAGGCCAGAAACTGAACCCTGGTTTCCCGCATGGCAGAGGGAATTCTACCACTGAACTACCCTTATACTCCCCGAGCATAGTGTTTTAAAACTGTTTATTCCTGCTCTTCATTGGACAAAACTATCCCCTGGTCACAAGGCTTCAATACAGGTATGATACTGGGAATGTTGTGTGTTTTTTTTGGTACATGGTCTGGGAATCAAACCCTGGTCTCCCGCATGGAGGGCGAGTATTCTACACTGAAGCACCCTTGCACCCCGACACTATGGGATAGTAAAAGCAAAACACTTATTACAAGCAGCTTAGGAGTGGGGTGTGTGGAACAGCTGTGCAGTTACAGTAACATTGTGTGATTTTCTCACCATCCAGCTTGACTTTAATGACTCTAAACCACTCACATAAAGTGGTTATTAAGCAAGTAACAAAACATATCTGTTTTTTTTTTTCTTTTTCTAATAATACATAAGTGAAATACACTTTTTAGACAGGCTGGATTTGAGCTTTTCCCATCACTGCCCACCATGCTTTGGATGAAACTGCAGCGTTGGCTCACTCAAGAACTGTCATCTTTTGGTTAGAATCCATAATAAGTTTTGATGTTCTCTCCTTAGACCCGATTAAGTTTTTTTAATTTTTAAAAAAAGGACCTGGTCTCAGTGCAGAGCTGTTTTGAGTAAAAATGAATTTATTCAGGAACAACGTTCTCATCAGGTATAATATTGGAAAATTATTGTGAAATCTCTGCTACTTCATAAAGAACAGGGGCTTGACAGATTAACAGATTTTTCAGATCGTTCACCCCAGTGGCTCTCACAAGGGGACAATTTTGCTTTCCCAGGGTGCAGATGGCCATGTCTGGAGACAGTGTTTGGTTGTCACACTGGAGAAGTGTCACGGGTTTCCAGTGGGTGGAGGCCAGGAAGTTTGTAAACATCCTTCAATACACAGGACAGCCCCACAACAAAGAACTATCTTGTCCAAAATGTAATAGTGTCAAGGTGGAGAATTCTCATTTATGTAGTCACACATCTAAAATTATATATACATTTACCTTTCAGTTCATTTCTTCATGGATTCTTTTAGATTGCTTCAGTATCAGGAAACTTGACAGTAGCAAAAGTTTACCACTTTGTTGTTGAATTCATTCAATCAAGTTCACAATCTTCTTTTTTATTGCCTTTTGTAATGTTTTTCAATATGTCTTGAGTTCTTGGTCATCACCATTTCTGTTAACTCACAAAGACTTGCCTTTATGTTGTCAAATCATTAATGGGGTGACTGCCACAGGTAAAATGCCTCAAATGTTTGTGGTAGTTCTACATTCTCTAAAATTGGTAATGTCGGATGCTTGTATTTACTCTTCTCACTTTTAACCAAGGGGTAATCTTTAACTCTTTTTGATATTTTCATAGTCCAAATTAACTTCTCTAAAACTCTTTCATAGCTCAATTTAACTTCTCTAAAACATTTTGGTATTTTCATAGTTTAATTTAACTTGTAGACATAATGCATTAAAATATGCATATGTGTTACTGAAAAAAGGTGATGGATTCTTTCGCCTGTGCACACAGATGACCAATTCTTGAGACACTGGGGTTTCAAAAAGAGAAAGAGTTTATTATTAGGTGTGTAGCAAGTGATCAGATGGTCTATGAGCCCCAAAATCTGTCTCCTTGAACTGCAATAATTCTGATAATTTTATAGCATTAAAAGATGGGCAGGTTTTAGGATAAGGAGCAGAATGCCCCAGATGATGTAATTAAAGGTGATTTAATTATTGAGCTTGGACAGATTGATTATAAGCTTAGTCACAGAGCATATGTAAGTAAATTGCAGCCTTAATATCATGATGGGTGTGATTACTTGTATGATAATGAGGTATAGGTGACTTACAGGTTACAGTCTAAGCTACTGCTCACGTTAGACAGACCTATACCGGTTAGATCCAGTTTCAGTCATCAAGATAACTTTGAACTTGGGGTCGGTTAGTTCTGGACTGACCAAAGACCCTTCACTGATAAATGTTACTGGCTGTCTTTAGAAATCACAAGCCTCTGAAGTTGAAAAACTGAACAAATGGGCACAAGTGAAGGTTAGTCACACTATTCCTAGAATCACAAGGGCACAAGATAAAGGCTATGTTGGCTGCTGCTATGACCCTAAGGAATGTTAAAGTAAAATGAGAGAGAAAGGGATCAGGGGATCTGGGGACATCTGCCTTCAGACAAGTTTATTTCAGGCAGGTGCACAATTTATATACTGGTAAGAACTATGATAAATGTTGTTTGTATACAAAAGCTAAGAAGCATATAGTGCAAAAACAAGTTGAAGTAAATACTTCTAAGGTTAGAATGTTCTTTTCCTTTAAGCAAGTCTCTTCCACACATCGTTGTGCTTTATCTGCACATCTAAGTTTCTACTGAAGTTTCATGCTCTCAAAATGTATGCCTTCACTTTCTCACAGTTTATGAACCAAGTCTGCAATTTCAATTAACCTTTTAACTCCTACATTTCCCCCCCCTTTTTTTTGTAAAGCTATGGTGACTGTGCCTGTCTTAGGTTGCCCTTATTCTTTGAAGTAAGGGTCTTACCCATCATTGACTACCAGCCAAGCGCTATAGCTTATTTAAGGGAGGAGTTCAAAGCTTTTACGAACATTATGTTGAGAGCTCGTGTTTGTTTATGTGCTGATGAGATGGCAGACAGCAAACAGTGCTGAAGTAGCATAAAAAGTAAAATTCCTATTCCTAACGTTCTTAGATAATGAGAAGATTTCCACCAATAAACAGGATTAAGATTTTTTAGCTCTTGGGTAAGTGATGGTATAACACCATTTCCATCAGCTATATGTAAATTATTCTGAGATATTTCTAATACCTTTTTTTGTAATTTTAAGATATCAAGAATTAAATGATCCAAATGCCCCAAAAGATGCCTCTTTACCTTTTTCCATTCTATTTTAGAATGATTATATCTTAAAGGGGTAATATAAAAATTGCTCTCATTCCAGTCACATTTAAAACTCTGTAAAAAATTTAAATTATACATTTGATCTCCAGTATGAACCAATGCTGTCTCTATATCATTTAGCCTATTATTAGTTTGCTCATCAGTATGAGATTGACTATGCCACAGCTCACTGGCATTTTTATGCTATTCTCTAACATAATGCGGTGTCTATATAGTTTGATGCAATGCAGTTCCAGCAACCACAGCCGCTGTGATAATTCCAATGATTCCAATGACAGTTGCAATAATGACTTCAATTAGTCTTTAATTGAAGACTTCAAAAGTCTTAGTCCTTTTTAGATATTCTTTTGCCAAATGGATCGGGACTTGTGTTTCTGGAGAGGATTACCAGGGTCTTGACATCTGAACTGGCAGCTAAATACCTCTTCTCCTTGCTGCTATAATCGTCTCATTTTCCTGCAACATAAATGCTTGGAGACAAGTGAATGGAGAACAATTCTCACAATTAAAAGTTTGATTTTTTATATGCATATGACTTTTAATAAATACATATGGATTTTTAGTATGTATTTGCCTATAGTGTTTATGGCTGCTATTTAAAGAGAAGTTATAGTTATTAGAATTTGCTATAAAAATTGGTTTGAGTCCTAGGAAAATTTTTTATAAATTTCTCTGACTAAGCTTGTATTTATCATCCCATGGATTTGGCACAAATCGTCCTCTATGTATGAAACTCTGATTTAGCTTGCCTGTCCATATAGTCTCAGTTATCCCTGAATTAGAGATGGGAGGCCCCACAGAGGCCACATCTCTTACAATTCCATAAGAATCATTAATTATGATAACTGCTCAATCCATATGACATAACTGCCATCCATTCCAACTTTCTCTCCCATCTAATAGGCAAGTATCATTTGATTCCATAGAGTTAAAAGAGGGATATACATATAGGTAACTACGAGAATCATTCTTGATCTTAAACCATGTACTCCGATTACTTATGTTATACACGGGAATTCATTACCTATGCATATGGGTCTTTTTAAAAATGGAAGAGTTAAATTTGACACCATTTTTCTTTCTTCCTTAAGTAGTTTTGGAAGCCTTGAATCTACTGGACTTGGGAATCCTAAACTAATATTCAGATATATTGGTAAAGTTGGATCTGCCCATGTTAGGGCCTGCAGCAGAGGTGGGTTAGGAATATAAGCCCAATAAGTATAATTACATCCCTGTCCTTCAGCAATTAAAGTTATATGTACAATAATGTATATTACCCATTTAGTTATTTTCATCAGGGTCAACTTGTCTGAGTTTTATTTATTTATTTTTTTCAAGGGAATCCAAACCGAGGTTCTGTCATCTGTAATGATAAGAGCAAATTCCCTACCCTACACCGTTATCATGCCTGGTTTTCATAAATCATCCTTAACATCTTTCCAATAGATTGGCTGCAGATGCAGTTCTGTTTGGGTCATATCATTTTCCTTTTCCAAATTACTAAAATGTTATTCTGCAGGAGTCTGTGATGAATTATCATAAATGTTTAAAACATTTAAAGTAAACAGTGCTTTTGCTAATTGATCTTTTGGTGTACTTATTTTCACAGCATCATCGTCCTGATCATCTCCCCCTTTTTGTTTCATGAGCATAGACTTTAGCGTCCAGTTTGTTCATTTAATAATTCCTTGCCCAGAGGGATTATGTGGAATTCCTGTGATATGAGTAATATGAAAAGTAGTATAAATTTACAAAATTGCTTCCCTGTATAAGCAGGACCATTGTCCGTTTTTATAGATTGAGGGCATCCCATAACAGCAAAAGCATTAAGTAAATGTGATTGAACATGGCAGAAACGCTCTCCAGATTATGCGGCAGCCCAGATGAAATGAGAACAAGTGTCTATGATAACATGTACATACTGCATTTTACCAAAATGTGAAATATGAGTAACATCCATTTGCCATAATTCATTTGCTTTCTGACCTTGAGGATTAACCCCTGATGCAAATGGGAGTGCATTTAAAGGTCCACAGGTTTGACAAGTCCTAACAATGTCCTGAGCCTGCTGTTTGGATAAAGATGGAAATTTCTTTCGCAGCCCTTTGCTATTGATATGAGTCAATTTGTGAAGTGTTGTGGGATCTTGCATTACCCCCACAAGAGTATCTGCTTGCTGATTTTGTAATGACAAAGGACCCAGAAGATTAGTATGAGCTCTTATATGCATGATAAAAAGGGGATTAATTTGACTTCTGACTAATGTTTGTAAATGTAAAAACATTTGGGATAATTCATTTCCTTCAAATAAAGAAGCTGTTTCAATGTAACTGATTGGCAGACATATTCAGAATTAGAAACAACATTAAGAGATTGTGGAAAATTTTGCAGTACTTGAATTACAGCTGCTAGTTTAGTGCGCTGGGCTGAGGTATAAGGTATTTTCCAACGTTTGTTTTTCCCTGGGGTGACATATACAGCCTGCCCATTGCTACTATTAGTAAAGATGGTAATGGCTTCCTTTAGCAGGAAAGCCTGAACTATTTTAGGCAAAATTCATTGGGTTTTTTTTTTATAAATTGTAAAAGTTTTGATATAAGTAAATGATTATTAATTTGTCCTTTAAAATCACTTAATGCTATTTTCCAAGAGGTATTGAAGATAAATAGACTTTGAGCCTCTTCCTGTGTGAGATCACACGCTATGCGATTAGGATTATGTCTTTTTAATTGATAATATTTTTGGCAACCTTTGGCTATTAAAGAAATGATTTTTTTGCAGATATGTATTTAAATGTTTTTGTAGATTGTTTGGTAAAAAAAATCCATTCTAAAACACCAACTTACCAAAATAAGCCTGTGGGAGATTGCAAGGTAAAGAAAATAATAAAATCAACAGGTTTTTCTAGATCTATTTGAACAAGCTGTCCTTTTTGAATGCATTGTTCAATTAATTGTAATTTTTGTTCAGCCATAGCTTTTAATTGCCTTTTGCTTAATAAATCAGAATTTCCTTGTAAAATATCAAACAGGTTCTGTAACATATAATTAGGAATCCCTAAAGTGGCAGGTAGCAAAAATGAAAGCAGAGTAAGTGTCAATAGTGACATGTACCCATAGTAAAGACCCGATTTTTTTAAATGAATTCATTGGGTTGATTGAAAAGGAATGCAGGAATGAGGATTCTTTACAACTGGCTGTGCGGTTTTGGTAATTTTAAATTTATTGCATAAAGTTTTTATGATATTTTCCCACAACAGTGGCCGAATTTCAATTTGCTTACATGACCAGGCCCAGTTGGGTCCTCTGGGAACTGGCTAGGGACCAAGAGGAGCTTCCTGGGTCCTAGATATCTTTATTAAAGTACACTTCCTTCTGGGAGGATAGCCAGTCCTCCCAGCTAGAGTGCACATTTCACCTGTTTCTTACCAAGGTCATGTGATAGCAACATCAGTTGCATGTAATGGCAACATCAGGTGAACAGAACAGACTCCACAGGTATATTTTTCCTTGCATTCAGCCCTCAAATCTGATTTGCTCCCAACATAAGCCATGGTTATTTGGGGATAAATTTAGTTTATAATATGCAGTTTATATAAACACTGGACAAAGCATTAAAATATTTTGGCTTAAAGGAATTTAGGTATTTATATGACTTGAATATTATTTAGCCAGTAATAGATTCATTTATAGCAATATTACTTAGATTAATAGATTAAGCCACTTGGTTTGGAGCAAGAAAAGAAACAGCTTTTTGCCAGTATAATGATACCCAGGAGAAAATCAGTATTTTTTTATACAGATAACGACATGACAAAAGTTAACATAAGTTATTTTGATAAAACACAGACTCTTTGCCTTTCACACTGATTATCTAGAAAAAAATTTTTATATCTTTTTATTAGAACAGGCTAAGAGTCCAAGAAAACGTTCTCATTTTAGACTCATTAAATCTCTCTTTGATTTTGACTATAATTTCCATTTTTACAAACCCTCGGTAATAATTATATTAATTCAGGCTTTGTCCTACATTTTTCTCATTTTGTAACAGTTATTCATTTCATCTTAGGATAAAACTATTTTTTTTCCTATTAATAAAAATACATCTTTTATATTTTTCATACTTAAGTCATTATTTTAAACAAATATTTTCTCACATATAATTACCATCAAAATTAAATTTGTTAGAATAATGTTAAATACTTAAAATACTTTAGTTAATGCATATTTGAAACATCAATATATAGTTTTTAACAAGAATTTTCAGTTTTAAAGTTCTTAAAATGTATTTCTTTTCCAAATATGAATAGGAGCTAAACTCATGGCCAGTTTCCAAATTGCTGTTTGTCGAGGATCTAAGTTAACAAAAGGAGATGGGGCTACCATTCCCATTCCTTGTCACAAGATTTTGTTTGTAGCATTGGTATAAATTTCAGTAGAATAATTATTTAGATTAAACTAAGGTAACTTAACAGAACACTGAGTCAGAACTACAATCCTAAATTGCATACCCCTTAGGGGACCAATCTGTTACAATTCCATAGGAACCATTAATGAGCACTGACTTTTGTTCGGCATGGCATTGTTTCTATTAAATATTTTCTGATGCAGGTGTATATGAATTTTTATATAAAGGCAGCTCATTAAGAACAAGCTCAGAAGTTAATCTTTCTTTATCTTGCTCTGCTAAAGGTATGGTAAAGAAGCAATCTTTTAAATCTGTCATAATAATAGAAAACATTACGGCCTTGAGGCAGAAACCAATAACAATGCTTCAGTACTAAAGAAAAGAGCTCTAGTTACTCTGAAGTCTTCATTGAGACCCCTGTAGTTTTTAACAATGTTTTCAACGCACAAACATACTCCTCCATTCGCCCGCTATGATTTCCCATTACCCTGATGCTACAAGGAAATTAAAAAATGACTTTAAAAGACTTACAACAATGACCTAGGTCTGTTTTTGTGGCGAATCCTCAGCGTCCAGAGACACGCAATTTCCTTGGGTACTTTAACACGAAAGCGGAGTAGTCCCTTCTTAGGGTCCCTTCGTGGTCACCATTTGTTGGCTACGGCTATGACCCTAAGGAATGTTAAAGTAAAATGAGAGAGAAAGGGATCACGGGATCTGGAGACATCAGTCTTGAGACAAGTTTATTTCAGGCAGGTGCACAATTTATATACTGGTAAGAACTATGATAAATGTTGTTTGTGTACAAAAGCTAAGAAGCGTATAGTGCAAAAACCACTTGAAGTAAATACTTCTAAGGTTAGAATGTTCTTTTCCTTTAGGCAAGTCTCTTCCACACATCGTTGTGCTTTCTCTGCACATCTAAGTTTCTATTGAAGTTTCATGCTCTCAAAACGTATGCCTTCACTTTCTCATAGTTTATGAACCAAGTCTGCAATTTCAAGTTAAGCATCAACCTTTTAACTCCTACAAGGCTATACGTTAATTATCAGAGATCAAGGCAGCTGGGTTACAGTTAAAGCTTTATTTCCCTGTGTACTCCAGTATACCAGAAAGCAAAAAGGAATATCTATATAATGATTCAGCAACCAAAATCACCCCTTACATCTGAATTTCTCAGTTACATCTGCACATATGTCTACGTGTCTGTATCTCTGCACATACACATCTGTAGGTTTGCATTTCAATCATCTACCTTTCTATCTTTATGCGACAGAAGCACCTGTAACTGATGAGAGTTTTACCATCATCTGATCAATTCCCTCATCAGTTCAGATTTGGCAAATGAATTTTAGCATGAAACTTTAAAAGAAAGCTGATTTTCAGAGCTTTTTGAATTTAGAAATACAGATAAGAAATTGTGAACTTATATTGACGTTAATCTGCTTAAAACTCAATAGTTTCTCATTACACTTAGGATAACTCTATAAGCTAACATTATCTACGAGCTCTGAAGGACCTGACCACGTGATGTCTCCAGTCTAATCTTCTCTCCTGTTCCCCTCATTTTCTGTTTTTCAGTGAATAGTTTAATTGTTGTTGTTTAGTCAAGAAATTCGTCAATCTTTTCAATCTTGGGTACTGGTGTCATTTCTGAAATATGCCCCTCATTTACCCCACACCCCACCTTCCCCCAGCTAAGCTGTTTCATGTCACACGTTAAATGTCACTTTTGAGTCCTTCTCTGGTATTCTGATATAACTTAGATCATCTTATTACTGCGCTATGGAAATCGCTCTTTCCTTTTAAGACATTTCTCACTCCTGTCTAAATTCTTTTTTTTTTTTCTTTTTTGGCTTTTGTCTATCACTTTCACTGAGTTATAAGCACGGGTAGAGGGGCGATGTCTGCTTTCCCTTTTCGGATTCCCAGGGGGCAGGAAGACCTGGAACCAGGTCAGCACAGGGAAGTATTTAGGGAATGAGGAGGCGGGAAGCATTTAGGGAGAGGGTGAAGCACGGTGGGGATGACAGCAGGGAGCGGGGTTTTCTCTGGGGTGGAGGCTGCAGGAGGAGGTGGGGCAGGCGGCGGTGACGGGGACAAATCCTCAGAGCTCGGCCTTGGAGGTTTCCCGCCGAGAAGGGCAGCGGGGAGCGGACCCCCCAGGGCTTGGGTTAGTCCCGCCTCCCCGCCCGCCCAGGCGCCCCCGATTGGTGAGCGTCGCCGTCAGTCTCTCCCCGGGAGGCCGCCCTGTGACCGGGTGGTCCTGTCCCCTCAGCCCATTTTATCGAGCAG